>CAUYPK010040282.1:0-29423 GCA_963574355.1 Loris lydekkerianus | reverse complement strand
CCAGAGGGTCCTGGAAACACAAACAGTCTGTATGAAGCTTTAGGCCAGTGTTTTTTAATTTTTATTAATTTATTTTTAAAAATTTTACCCCTGGTTATTTTGTGGTTGTTTTTTTGTTTTTGTACATGCAAATTTTTTTTTTTTTTTTTTTTTTTTTTTTTTTTTTTTTTTTGCTAAAGACTTATTACTTGTGTTTATTTTATATTTATTTTGGACTATGGAAATGATGTTAGACAAAAAGCAAATTCAAACAATTTTCTTATTCAAGCTCAAAATGGCTATAAAGCAGTAGAGACAATACGTAATATCAGGGATGAATTGGTCCAGGCCCTGCTAAGGAGTGTGCAGGGCAGTGGGGTTCAGAAGTTCTGCAGAGGAGATGAGAGCCTTGAAGATGAGGAGCACAGTGGTGGCCAGAATGGAAATATGTTAGGGCACCAGCCCCATACAACAGGCCTGATAGGTTCAAACCCAGCCCAGGCCTCGTAAACATCAATGACAACTACAACAAAAGAAATAGCCGGGCGTTGTGTATGGGCGTCTGTAGTCCCAGCTACTTGGGAGGCTAAAGTAAGAGAATTGCTTAAGCCCAAGAGTTTGAGGTTGCTGTGAACTGTGATGCTACGGCACTCTACCAAGGGCAACATAGACTCTGTCTCAAAAAAAAAAAATAAATACAGAATTCAGTGTTAAATAAAACCCCTGTTTGAGTATAAGTGTGCATATAGCCTGTGATTTATTTCTCTCTCACAAAGGTAGACTTTATAGAGACGGAAAATTCCAGCAGTGTGAAAAAACAAAAAGCTTTAGTAGCAAAAGTGTCTCAGAGGGAAGAAATGGTTAAGAAATGTCTTGGAGAACTCACAGAAGTCTGCAAATCTCTGGGGAAAGTTTTTGGTGTCCATTACTTCAATATTTTTAATATTGTCACTCTGAAGAAGCTTGCAGGTAGGTACATGTATGTCTCGACACATGATCCAAGTTAATAGGCCAACAGTTGATCTTGCTCAGAAACTTTTTTAAGTAATGACCTTATCTCAGTTGTTTTTATTATTTTTATTTGATCTTGGGATTTAAGGTTCAGGGAAGTAATTAATATAAATCTTTAAGATATATGGATGGCATCAAAAATGATATACATTTTAAGAGACCATGATGAATATAAAAGTCTATTATTCCCCAAAAGCGTATGAATTGCAGGTAAAATGGACATGTGCAGCTTATCTGGGTGCACTTGGCCAGTAACAGCACCTTCAACTCAACTTTGAAAAGTAACACATAGATGACATCTTCTAAAATGTGTATACATGGCTTGGCACCAGTAGCTCAAGAGGCTAGGGCACCAGCCACATACACCAGAGCTGGTGGGTTCGAATTCAGCCCGGGTCTGCCAGACAACAATGACAACTACAACCAAAAAATGGCCAGGCGTTGTGGCGGGCACCTGTGGTCCCAGCTACTTGGGAGGCTGGGGCAGCAGAATCACTTGAGCCCAGGAGTTGGAGGTTGCTGTGAGCTATGATGCCATGGCCCTCTACCCAGGGCAATAGCTTGAGGCTCCATCTCAAAAAAAAAAAATAAATAAATAAATAAATAATAAAATAAAATAAAATAGTAGGGCAGCACCTGTGGCTCAAAGAGTAGGGCACCAGCCCCATATATAGAGGGTGGCGGGTTGAAGCCCGGCCTGGCCAAAACTACAAAAATAAATAAATAAATAAAATGTGTATACATTTTTTTTTTTTTATTATTTTTTTATTTTGCAGTTTTTGGCTGGGACCAGGTTTGAACCTGCCACCTCCAGTATATGGGGCCAGTGCCCTATTCCTTGAGCCACAGGCACCGTCCCTGTGTATACATTTTTTGGCACCCTCCACATACAGTACTTTTGTTATTCAGATATATGGTATGATTTTAATTTTATTATTTCCTCTAAATCTGGGTATTAGGATATGGGTAACCATGATCTCTAAACCAGATGCCACTTCATTACTTTGCTGATCGTCTGCCTACTTACATCACTGAGGTGTATCTATGCCTCTTTCTTCACAAAGAAGAGCTAAGTTTCTTACGGGAAGAGACTGTTTTAGGCTTCTTTGAACTCAGATCTGGCACAGTGCTATATCTTTGACTAATAAATACTTGCTGATTTATTTATTTCTGTGGACAGATAGCTTACCCCAGGATTTCAGAAGCAGAGTGCCTGGAAAATAACTGTATGCAGAGTTGACTGGCATGCACATCCTTGTCCACATTCTCCCTCTATAAAGTCTTATAATCATCACCTTTTCTCCCATTATGTAGGTCCCTACAATATTTCACTGATTATAAGATGCCACCTGTTTCAAGGTGCTGTTATTTTACGGACTATTAACAAAGAAAACATTCTGCTAATTAAACTGTGACATAGTGCTTTTATTGGACACAGTGCCTTTATTGGAGGAATTGTTTTTAACTTATTTAAACAAAGCTTTTATCATAACATCTCTGTGCATATATGAAAAATACATATAACCAAAGTAAATTAATTTAGGTACTTACAAGAGTTCACATTCAAAGTCTGACAATGAATCACTTTTGACTCAGCTGTCCATCTTTCTCCTGGTGTTAACCACTAATGTCACATTAGTCATACTGCATTCTTAGAGTATTCCAGTATTTTTTGCCCCAGGATTCTAATCAAACCCCCTGTCACCAGTTCTGTTTTGATGGTGGTGCTTTCTTGACGATACCACGTGTCAACAGGAGGGTGCACATCCCAGTAACGTGACTGTCATACTGCTTTGTCTGCTTGGGCATCTTTTTTAGGTCATGTGAAGCACTTGGTTGTTGTTTACAAGAAACTGTGAAATTGTGGTCATTCCCTCGATGATGGTGCTTTCTTAATGCCAAATTTATTTCCCATTACATTCTTTCAGAGCTTTTCTGCTTTCCAATTCACTTTTTTACTGCTGATCATAGTATGTCTTTTTGAAGACATGTCCTGTGGTAGACTTAACATGGGAAGTGACCACAGCATAGTGGCTCTGTTGACATTCTGACAGGACACATGGCCGTGACTGAGTTCTCACAGGCAGCATCACCATAAGGCAGTGGCCATTTGGCCATGAACAATTGTAAAACACATCTGATTTCAATAATGGTAAAATGTGAGGTACGTGTCTTAGAATCGATGAAATATTTTATTTTGTTCCTAGGCTATTAGTGCAGTTCCCTAATTAGTTTCCTCACCTCCCTGTTGTCAACATGATGTACTTTTGTTTTTGTAAGGATAGTGTCACCTCCTGTGTTGCTCAGGCTGGTCTCAAGTGGCCCTCCCAGCTTGGTCTCCCAAAGTGCTGGGATTATAGGTATGAGCCATGCACCTAGTCTTATACTGGGGGTGCCAAAAAATATATAACACATTTTAAGAGCTGTTATCTACATTATTACTTTACTTGTGCCATAATCAGAAGTGTCTAGACACTGATGGTCACCACTTTCAACACATCTTATAATTGCCAAAGTTGACCCAGGCTGGAGTACGGAGTACAGTGGCACAATCACAGCTTACTACAACCTTGAGATCCCAGCTCAAGCAGTTGTCTCACCTCAACCATACCCATACTTCCTTTCTTTTCTTTCTTTCTTTCCTTTTTTTTTTTTTTTTTTTTTTGAGACGGGGTCTTGCTATTTTGTTCAGGCTTATTTCAAACAACTGGCCTCAAGCCATTCTCCCACCTTGGCCTCCCAAAGTACTGAGATTACAGGCAAGAGCCAAAACTCCCAGCCTGATGTACATTTTATTTATTTTTTTGAGGCAGAGTCTTACTCTGTCACCCTGGGTAGAGTGCCATAGTGTCATAACTCACAGCAACCTCAAACTCTTGATCCCAAGTGATTCTCCTGCCTCATCCTCCCAAGTAGCTGAACACCACACCTGGCTAGTTTTAGAGACAGGGTCTGGCTCTTGCTCAGGCTTGTCTCTAACTTCTGAGTTTAAGCAATCCATCCATCTCAGCCTCCCAGAGTGCTGGGATTACAGTCATGAACCACCTCAACTAGCCCTGATGTACGTTTTAATCTTACAAAAGGTATATTAATACAATAGCTCTCCAAGTAAAGTACAAATTTGGTTTTCTAAGTTTCCACACAAAGTGTTGGAAAACCACAAATTCGGTCAAGGGTCTACATTTCTTCTTGCCTCTCCCATGTTATCTTCTACTAATCCCCTTCATCAACCTTTTCTATCCCATAGTTTGTTGCTTTTCCTCTAAGCTTGAGAGGCTGTGAGAATCACAGATTCAGAAGGCTTTGAAACCCACCCTTTGCTCAAGTCAAAGGCATAGGCCTGGGTTCTCCCTCCCTCCCTCAGTGCTAGTGCATCCATAAGTCCTCTGGACCCAAATCTCTCCTCTTGGTCCCCACTTCTCCCTTCTGGTTCATGCTGTCCTCCTTGCTTCTGCAGTGGCTCCCAGCAGGCTCCTGCTTTGCATAGAGCAGCCAGAGGGCCCTTTCAGTGACAGGCTTGTGTAGCTGTAGGACATGCCATCTCTATACAGAAGACTCTGAGGACAGGACTGGAGGAAGAGAGATTTGGGCTATAGGAAACAGTTCAGATGTGTCTTCTTGGGTGGGCCATGTACATCTGGAGCGCAGAGGTCAGAGCTGGAACAGAAATGCCATGTTCCCAGGAGAGAGGCCGCCTCATTGTCGCAGCAGGACAAGCCTTAGAGGTAGGAGCAGTAGCCTCTGTGGTACTATGAGCCCATTGCACAGGTCCCAGCCTCTGGCTTCCCTCAGCCAGTGGTTGATTACTGTCCTCTGGGCCCACCTGCCACCTCTGATACGCTGACTTTGCCTTTTTGAAGATTAGCCCATGGCCCCGTGCTCTGTAGTTAGTTAGCGCTTAACAGACATATACTGGGTGAGATTGAGTTCAATGGGCTTTCTGTAGGTGCTAATTTAGATGCCTGATTTTATGCCTATGTAGAGTCTTTATCTTCTGACCCTGAGGTTTTGCTTCAAATTGATGGTGTTACTGAAGACAAACTGGAAAAGTATGGTGCAGAAGTTATTGCAGTATTACAGAAGTACTCTGAGTGGACTTCGCCAGGTCAGTATACAGCAAATGTGTGTTCTCTAAAATCCTGTTTTAACGCACCTCACTGAATTAGGAGCATTAACACACTGGTTCCAGTTGTTAATTCTTCCTATGCCTTGTCCTCAGAGCAGCCCCAGCAGTGTGTCAGCCTCTGAGAGGGTATCAGTGCTCAGTGCCCTGGGGAACACCACTTACTAAACACTAAACCCATTAACAGGATCCAGGGACATCTTTTGCCAAGGGATTGCTGGCTCTGATGAGGCAAGTTCCTGAGGGGTCAGAGCCTGGGTGATCCTTGCAGGCCATCAGTCACCACTGTGTGCTTTGGTTTCCTTAGCTGAGGAAGGAGCCTGTTAACCCAATAAGCACATTTAATGGTGAAACGTAAGAGTGGGGAGGAGTCCAGTGTTCTGGAAACACAAGCATGTGGCTAAGGCTGTTGTTGCTTGTCATTGAGAGGACCACGTGAGTGGGTGCGGTGCTGCCAGGCAATCCCATAGGTCTCACCAGGCCTGTCTCATGTTGCCTGAAATAATGAGACTCATTGTTAATAGAAGTGCAGAAACTATTGAGGGAAGATTGGGGCTGTGCCTATGGCTCAGTGGGTAGGGCACTGGCCCCATATACCGAGGGTGGTAGGTTCGAACCCAGCACCAGCCGGGCTTTGTGGCAGGCGCCTGTAGTCCCAGCTACTTGGGAGGGTGAGGCAAGAGAATCACCTAAGCCCAAGAGTTGGAAGTTGCTGTGAGCTGTGACGTCACGGCACTCTACCAAGGGCCATAAAGTGAGATTGTCTCAAAAAAAAAATACTGAGGGAAGATTGAGAACAGAGGCATGTTTTGTAGGAGACAGTAAGAGTGCAGAAGTTGTTTGCCCTCTGCGACAGTGCTGCACTAAGACACCATGGATGAGCCATGTCCAATGTCCTCCCTGTTTCTGTCACAGGCCAGGGTGGGGGCCTTCTCCAGGTGACAGAAACAGGGAGCAGGGTGATAATATCAAGCGCACATTTCAAGTTCTTTCTCTCCTCACTCACTTTTCCTCCATTAACAGAAGGCTGGAAAGGAAAGTATGTGTGTGTAAGTTCATCTATATGGTAATTTTTCCATTAGAAGTCTTGCTCTGAATACATTTGACAGTTTATTGGTAGGATCTTAACATTTTGTTTAGTGTAGTAGCTCGTTTGGAAGGGGATTTACTGACATGAGGTGGGCCCAGCTGCGTGCTGACCCTCACTCCCACTCACTGAGGATCTGGTGTTCTGTAGACTGTCATCACAACACCCATCCTGCCAGTGGGGAGAGTGCACATTTCCTGTCCCCTAAGTCACACACCTGAGGCAATGGGCTCTTCAGCTCTGAGCTGTGCCCCTTCTGTTTGGGCTGGCCTCAGACCAGCCACAGTGGAGACCTGCGCCTTCTGTGCTGCTCCCACCAGGCCACCGGTGGCCGGGGTGGACCAGACCAACCAGGAAATGGAGACGCTCCGTGGGGGGGTGGGGAGGGTTAATGCTTCTTGGATGTCTTGGGATGCAAGTGTCTATGGGAAGTGCCCTCCTCTTTGCAAATGCCGGCTTCTGTGAAGACCTGCTTCCTGTCTGGCACGTCATGTGTGCACAGCAATCATGCAAAGACTTGGATTTTTTTCTATGAGGAGGAAAGTATCTAGAATTTTCTTATGCTCGTTACTAAAAAAACTATTGTTGAAAGATGAGGTACAGAGCATGGTTTATTTCCCTCATGTTGGACTTATTTTTTAGCACATTTAAAATGGTAAGTGAAATGACCTAATAACTATATAGCACTGCACACTGTCAGTGCCTCCCAGGATTCACTGCTTGTCAGTGACAGGGACACTGGTTGTATGAGGCAGTATGAGCTACATCCAGTATCTCCGGGTAAGTTAAAGACTATCACAAGACTGTTTTAATTATTATGGGTACGCAGTAGTTGTTTATCTTTATAGGGTGCATGTGGTGTTTTCATACAATCATATGATGTATGATGTGAACTAATCACATCAGGATAATTGGGGTATCCACCATCTGAAGCATTTACTACTTCTTTGCTCTGGGGACACATTCCAGCCCCTCTCCTGCAGTTATTTCACAGAATATCCTAGCTTACTGTTGCTTGTGGTCACATTGCCATACCATCAAGTGTTATTCATTCTAACTACATGTTTGCAATCATCACCATCCCCACTTTACCCCCTCCCTATGCCTTTCCCAGCCTCTGGTAACCATAATTCTACTGTTGGTCTCCATGAAATAAATTGTTTTAATATTTATTCCCACATATGAGTGAGAATATTTGAGATTTAAAGACTATCACAAATTTTTTTAATGAATTCTGATTCCTTTTCATTGAATTGCTATTGATTACTTGGGAGTTTGTAAAATAAGAAAGCAATGTTGGGCCTTGCGGAATTGCTGGACTCACGTGTAAGAAGGCACTGGGAAGCAGCCAGGTGTCTGCTGAGCCAGGCCCTGCACATGTCTTCTTGTGAACTAGAAGCACCTGGCCCAACTTGGTTTTGCGTTAACACCTGCATTTCTACTTGCAGCTGAGGACGGCTCCCCAGGGATGAACCTGTCCAGCAACAGGGGCACCAGAAGAAATACCCCTGAGGAGCTTGATGAGGAGCCACCTGTATCTTCTCGCTACTTTGCGAATAAGACCAGAAAGAGGAAAAAGGTATCAGCGTCCCAGAAACCTAAGAGGAGAAGAACGGCTTATGGTGGCTCCAAGGTGAAGGGGTATGTTCCATAGCATCTTTTTTTTATTTGAGACAGAGCCTCAAACTGTTGCCCTGGGTAGAGTGCTGTGGCATCACAACTCCCAGCAACCTCAAACTCCTGAGCTTAAGTGATTCTCTTGCCTCAGCTTCCCAAGTAGCTGGGACTACAGGCATTTGCCACAATGCCCAGCCATCTTTTGGTTGTAGTTGTCATTGTTGTTTGGCAACCTAGGCTGGATTTGAACCCGCCAGCTCTGGTGTATGTGGCTGGTGCCTTACCCACTGTAGCTACAGGCGCCAAGCCTGTTCTATAGCATCTTATGCAGTGTAGAGTGCAAGGGACGGAAGGACAAAAGTATAACTGCTCTGCTCTGCTTTGAGGCATTTATTTGCAGTTGTTTTGTTTGTTTGTTTGTTTTTGGCCTGGGCCAGGTTTGAACCTACCACCTCTGGTATTTGGGACAGGTGCCCTACTCCTTTGAGCCACAGGCACCTCCCCTTTGAGGCATTTATTAAAATAAGCCATTATTAAATATTGCCTCCCTAATTAATAGAGTGATGATTCAGGTTTGATCCAAAACAAAGAATATTTGCATCAGATTTTTTTTTTTTTTTTGGTGGAGACAGAGTCTCAAGTTGTCGCCCTGGATAGAGTGTTGTGGCATCACAGCTCACAGCAACTTCCAACTCCTGGGCTCAAGCGATTCTCCTGCCTCCACCTCCCAAGCAGCTGGGACTACAAGCACCTGCCACAAAGCCCAGCTATTTTTTGTTGCAGCCGTCATTGTTGTTTGGCAAGCCTGGGCTGGATTCGAACCCACTAGCTCAGGTGTATGTGGCTGGGTCCTTAGCCGCTTGAGCCACACGCACCAAGCCTGCATCAGATTTTTTAAATATCTTCTACTCCTTTAGGGGGCTGAGAAGGATTGCTTGAAGCCAGGAGTTTGAGGCCAACTTGGGCAACATAGAAGGACCCCATCTCAACAAAAAAAATTTTTAAACATTAGCCAGGTGTGGCAGGTACCTATAGTCCCAGCTGCTGAGGAATGAGGCAGGAGGATACCTTAAGCCCAGAAGTCTGAGGCTGCAGTGAGCTATGATGCCGCCAATCTAGCCTGGAAAGACAGAGTGGGACGCTGTCTCTAAAAGAAATAAAATACCTACTCTTTTTTGTTTGTTTTTGCAATTTACATTAAAAAAAACTACTTTTAACTAAGTTGACTTATGAATGAAGCTTTCCAGTTTATAAAAACTACTTCAGTTTTGACTTACCTTAGAAACTCTAATTTCTCTTCTTAAGAGACTGTCCACCTAAATACTGTTAATCATACACTAACTGTAAGAATAGCAGAGAGAGACTGTCAGCAGTTGCCTGTTGCTTCATAGCTGCTCCTGAAACTCTAGTGCCTGGGAGTGCCAACTCCCTCACTTTGCAGGGAGACAGAGAAGTCACAATATAAAACCAAAACTTCAGTCAAGCCAGGCCTTTTTAGGGGCGGCACAAATGTCTTATGTCTCCTCTTAGCCACATCTGTTTAGCCCTGTGGGCTGGGGCCTATCTTTGCTGATCCTGTTAGCGCTCTTGTTCACAAGGCAGTTTCTATTCCTACTGCCCTCACCCTTTGTCTTCTGCCATGGCATCCTCTGCATTCCGCCTGGCAGGTGAGTTTTGGTAGGATGGAGACCTCTCAGCAATCCTGAGAACGTGGCCCCAGAGAATTGCATACTGTAACAGAATTGCTCACAGAAAAGGGAGACAAGTCCACAGTCAACTTTTGCAAGCTGTTTTTGTTTTTGTTTTTTTTTTGTTCGTTTGTTTGTTTTTGTTTGTTTGTTTGTTTGCAGTTTTTCTACCTCTTCTGCTTCTGGATAATAAAAAGCAAAAATTGAGTGGAGAAGAGAAAGGAAGGCAAACATTACCACATTGTCATTTTCTTGTTAGGTCCTTAAACAAGCATCTTAGATGTGCTAATCCTTCTGTCAGAGTACAGAAATTAAAGGCATTAGTAAATGTTAGTTTAATTTTGTGGTTTTTATAGTGCGTAAGTGATGGGTAGATGTTCTTCAGTGAGGACATTTTCTCATTTCCTTTATTCCTCAGCCTTGGGAAATACTCATTTCTTCAGTAATTCACACAGAGTAGGGAGCCTTGAATAGCATCTGGTCAAGCTTCTTGGTTTGTGAAAAAGGAGCTGAGCCAGGCCTATAGAACTCTTGTCTGAGGCCGTCCTGCCTGGCCGCCGTCTCAAGGTGGGCCTGGATGCTGGTCTGCCCTGAGTGCTTCCATTTCTGCCAATAGTCTCAGGAGATTGCTTAAAACCATGCATGACCTTCTGTCTCATTTAACTTCTTAGAACAAAGTAAACCATATTTTAATGTTCCCTGCTGTCAGTTCCCTTATTCCTCTCAACTTTGGTTTATGAGAGTAAAGCACTTTGCTATGTTACCTAGAACCTAACCTAATAAGAAGTAGTAAAACTGACACTTCTCCAAAAGCCAAGTAATGATTTTGAGGCTAGTTTACAGTTAGCCTGTGTTTAAGATGAGTCCTTTTTAGTCCCCAGAGGAAGCCAGTGTGCTCCTATGTCTGCACTTCATCCCAACTTCCACCCAGCACCTGCTCCCGGCTCAGGGTTCCAGTGCAGTGGTAGAACTGGTGTGGCTCCCTTCCCAAGACCTCAGACCCCCTGGCTCTGGGCTGGCTCTGAGTGGGAGGTGAGGAGGGCCCAGGTGAAGTAGAGGCTGCTGTTCATTCTGCAAATCAATGTAAACAGCAGGTTTTTCCTCACGGCTTAATTTCTCAGCAGGAAATCAGCTTTGGGAAACTTGAGGCCGAATCTCTGCTCAGATCTTTGCCAGTTTTGTAGGAAAACTGCCTTGGAGCCCAGTTAAAAAATGTCAAAAAACTACTCACCTAGTCCCACCAGAAAGTCATTACTCACAGGCTGTAGCAGGATACCCTATACCCCAGGAGGCCACTTGTCTTGCCCTGGTGCTGTGCAGGGGACCATGGGCCTGCCTTGGGCTTGGGTGCACAGCAGCAGGAAAGGCGTCTGCTGGGGATGCTGGCCTATGGTTGTCTTGTTTGGTTTTTGTTTCACTTGGGGATACAGGCAGAGCTATTACCTTCAGGTCTACAAGGAAAGTGAGGTAGACACTGGAGGGACTTGATAATAGGCTATGGCAGAGGCTGTGAAAGGCAGTACTTTACCCCCTCCCTGTGCCTTTCCCAGCCTCTGGTAACCATCATTCTACTGTTGGTCTCCATGAAATAAATTTTTTTAACATTTACTCCCACATATGAGAGAATATTTGAGATTTAAAGACTATCACAAAGTGGGAGGGAGAGCTGGGCAAGTGTGACCAGCTACTGGACACCCTGACAGAGGCCAGTGGGAGAGGCGGGGCTGGCTCTGCCCTGCTTCCACTCACCCCCAAAGCTGCCCTGCTCTTACTGTGCTCGTCCAGTAAGTCCAAGGTGTCTGCCATCCAGGGATTTGGCACCCACAGCAAAGGGGTGAGATGAGATGAGATGGTACGTGGATCACAGTTCCATCTGCAGGCTCTGGAAGATATGGGTAGGGAGGCAGCCCACTGGTCACAAGTCATAGAATTAGAACCCGTCCTTACCATCCAAGGAAGATAGCTTTAGGACAGGTTTGTGTGAGGAGGATCAGTTTTACTCACTGAGGAATAGAGGGAAGTCACCACACCAACCAGGATTTACAGGTAGAACCTGCACAAAGACACAGGACCAAGGAAAACCACAGCTGCTACCCCCTACAGGGTGAGAGAAAGAAGGTGGTTCTCTTGTTTTTATTTAACATTTTAATTTTCTTTTTTTTGCCACATTTTAGAGGGTCCACTGCATGCAGAAAGGTGTCTTCCAAAACTAAATCCTCCAACGTAATTGGATCCAGCTCAGCCTCACATGGTTCTCCGGCACCATCAGGTATCTGCAGAAAATTGGGGATCATGGCTCCACCCAAGCCTGTAAACAGACCATTTCTTAAGCCTTCTTATGCATTTTCATAACCAGCAAATCTCAGTACACATTGCATGACCGTCTGAACACAAAGCTGTTTATTCTTGTGCCATTTGAATTTGTTTGCCTATCTATTAATATTTAAATAAATGCTTGGGGGTAATATTTATTTTCTTTTTTTTTTTTTTTTTTTTTTGCAGTTTTTGGCAGGGGCTGGGTTTGAACCCACCACCTCCAGCATATGGGGCCAGCGCCCTACTCCTTTGAGCCACAGGCACTGCCCAGTAGTTCTTATTTTTAAAAATAAATATTTTCTTTTGGATAAGCACATTTTGCTGCCACTGCAAGGGTTGTGGCCAGTGTTTCTCAGAATGTCTGAGGCGACAGCTGAATCATCTCAGTGAGAGAAATTCTACATATAACATGAAACCCAGACACCAAAGGAAAAGATATACATAGGACTTTGTGGAACTATAAAACTTCTTGTGTAAGACAACATAAAACAAAATTAAAAGACAACAGAGAAAATAGGAGGAAATATAGTACGAAGGATTAATATCCATAATACACAGAGTACCTGTAACCATTGAGAAAAAGCCAGTATAGAGGGTGAATAGACTCATCTCAGAAGAATACTTGAAAAGTGTTCAAGCTCCCCAATTAAAAATATAAGTCCAAGCTACTCGGGAGGTTGAGGCAAGAGAACTGCCTAAGCCCCAGAGCTGGAGGTTGCTGTGAGATGTGATGCCACGGCACTTACCAAGGGTGATAAAATGAGACTGTCTCAAAAAAAAAAAAAAAGATATATATATATATATATTCATACATATATATGAATTTTTAAAACCATGAGATGCTATCCTTTTGCCTATCACAGTGTCAACACTGGATAATATCCCAATACTTAGAATCAATGAGAGAATGCCAAAAAAGATTGTTTTGGTGAGAATACATTGACTGTTGTAGGCCTTTAGTATTTAGGCTATTTCTTGAGATTTTCATACTCATAATAGGCTGATAAGCCACAAACTTTCTTTTTTTTTTTTTTTTTTTTTTTTTTTTTTTTTTTTTTTTTTTTTTATAAAGATGGTTAATAATGTCACCCTCGGTAGAATGTCATGGCATCACAGCTCACAACCTATAACTCTTGGGCTTAAGTGATTCTCTTGCCTCAGCCTCCCAAGTAGCTGCAACTACAGGTGTCTGCCACAACACCTGGCTATTTTTTTTTTGTTTTTTATTTGTTGTTGTTGTTTTTTTGTTTTGTTTTTGTTTTTTTTTTTGTAGTTGTTATTGTTTTAGCTGGCCCAAGCTGGGTTTGAACCCTCTAGTCTCAGTGTATGTAGCCAGCGCCCTACCCACTGAGCTACGGGTAGCTCAAGCCACAAACTCTTAAGGTGGATTGCAGCACCTCTTGCTGAGGTGCCAGTGACCTTGTTTTTGGAGACACTCCATTTCTTAGCCACAAGCAACCTTTGTCATCCCACACGGCTAGGCAGTCGTGACAAGTGGGGACCATGGCTTGGCCTGCCCTTTCTGTGGTGTCACACCTTAACATTACTCTGAGGAGGTCCTGCCTGGGCCAAAGGGGTTGGGGAAGAGGGTTGGCTGGGAGCCATGTGGCCTTGTGGAGATGCAGCATTGAGGCTCTGCACCCACCCTGGGGAGCCCATTATGGCTGTGCACCTGCTTCCTGCCACCTCAGCTGCTGCTGTGAGCTTTTGACTGCATGTTTAGCGGCCAGAAGAGTTTGCTGAGGGCTGGATGTCGTTACCTCAGGATGCCTTCCATCTTCAAAAACCATCCTTCTGGCCGGAAGAACCGTCTCTGGTGATGAGGAGAGGCAATGGAGGACAAACTAGCCAGTAGCTGAGACCTCTGGAGTAATGTCCCCAGCACGAAGTCATCTTTGAGCATTGCTGACCTAACAATGGCAGGTGGCAGAGGGGTCACTGTGCCACTTGCAGCAGCAACTCTGGCTTTGGGGGACAGGGAGCAGACTGAACCCTGGCCTCACTCATTTTTTTTTTTTGAGACAGAGTCTCACTCTGTTGTCCTAGGTAGAGTGCCATGGTGTCACAGCTCACAGCAACCTCAAACTTCTGGGCTTAAGCAATTATCTTGCCTCAGCCTCCCAAGTAGCTGGGAGTATAGGTGCCTGCCACAGTGCCTAGCTATTTTTTGTTGCAATTGTTGTTTATCTGGCCCAGGCCGGGTCCAAGCCCACTAGTCTCGGTGTATGTGGCTGGCGCCATAACCAGAGCTACAGATGCCCAGCCGGCCTCACTCATTCTTTAGTGTTCTGAGCACATACTTCCTCCAGGGGTCCCCAGGGCGTTCACATCACCCACAGGCCTCCATGCCCTGAGGAGGAAGAAGGGGTGCTCACCCTACCTCCCAGCAGGAACTAAGGCCAGGAGACCATTGACTTAACCCAGGGTCAAACGACCACAGTGGCAGAGCCAAACCCCACACTCTGCTCTTGAGAGCGTTCTAGGTCAGGACAGGCCCTGCTCGGTTTCTCAGGACCCAGGAATAGGCACAGAGAGGACAGCAGCCACCTCTTCCAGGTTAGTCTCCAGCCTCCTTGGCACTCAAGGTATATGCTGTGTCCACAGGACAAACCCAACCAGGAGTGGGTGAGCTCCCCCTTCCCCCCCGAATGAAAACCAGGGCCCCTAGGAGCAGAAGACAGAGACAGGGACAGTGAAGTCACCAGGCTGGGCCCTGATGTGGGCCCTCCACAGGCATAGAAGTCATCACCACATGGGTAGGAGAGGGACAAGGCCCCATCACTCGCCACCCCCCAGTTCTAGGATGGCCTGTGTCCCACCCTCACCATCACCCCGCTGGAGGACATAGGGAAGACTTGGATCTGCCTCACCATAAGGGACAGGGAACTCACTACCTTACAGAGGAAGAGAAACAGCATCAAGAGCCCACCTTCTATCCAGGACTATTCCAGAAACTCACATAACTGCTTTAATCCACGTGATGCTAACCTTTTTTATGCAGAAACCATAATGCAGAGAGGTTATGTAACTTGCCCAAATCCACACAGCTAGGAGGTGGCAATAATTAGGCTAATGGATCTGTGGTTGCCCTGAGGAGTCCCAGTTTACATCTGTTGTCTTGGTGTCATAATTAACACAACTCAGTTCATTTTCAAAAATATTCCAATTGGGACAGAAAATTATATGGGATCCAGTTCTGTGTGCTTAAGAACAGGAGCACTTTCCTTGAAATACTCAGCCTCCTCTCCTAACCCCATTTTGCCAGCCAAAACCCTCAGGACCCCTGCTATCACCTGCTTCAAACTCCTAACCTGCTGCAGGCTCCAAGGCAAAGGCTGAAGAATTACCAACCAGAACATCAGGGCTGCGGTTTTTTCCAGAAGAGGAAGTGGAGCCTGTGGTCCAGGCCTCCTTGCTTTTCTTGAGAAACTATGGTTGCCTACTGTAGCAGTTGAGCTGCTCTGTGCCCAGGCCCCCCTGTCCTCAAGCATCTGTGCCAGTTCTTGCCTCTGCCTCGTCACCCTCACAGGGCTCAAGTTCTGGCTTCTGCCCACCCTACTGTGCTGTCTCTTCCCGGGGGCCTCTTAGGCAGCTAGAGCAGAGTCCCCAGGGGACTAGAGTAGCCACTTCTACAGTGCAGCAGCAAAATTGGGAGGAGAAGCACCAAGGCTTTCCTTACCCAGCCCCGTGTTCCTTGTTGGCAGGAGAGGAACCAGAACCTCACAGTGGTTAGGATGGGCTGTGGACCCTGTTCTGGCAACCACCAGGCAGAGAACAGGACAAGACGGTGGACAGAGCCAGACTTGGGCCCACAGAGCCCTTGGGAGCCAAGGCATCCCCAGAGCAGGGCCTGAGGATGGCTGTCTTGTCCTCAGCTCCGCTGCATGGTTTCATGGCCACAAGGAGGGGCCACTGGCCATTGGGAAGATGCCAGCACAACCCCAGCACTCCGATGACCTCTAGAGTCATGTCTGCTCAGGTTGTGGGAGTTCATCCCAGAAGGCTCTGTCCCCACAGGTCCCACACACAGGGCCTGCCATTTACCAAGGCCACAGGCACCTGCTTGTCCTGACCTCAACCATTGCACTGTGTATGTGTTTCATTTGTTGTATGTATTTGTGCACAAGTTAACTGATGGATAAACTGGACATAGTCTTCACTTAGTGGGCTCAACCATTCTCAAACTAATCCTATTGTGAAATCACTGTCTCAAAAACAAAGCCTTCTTCAGGCATGGCCACACCCAGCTACCCAAAAATAACAAGCATCCAAGTTCTGGAGCTCTTGAGATGCAGAATAGGCAGACAGCACCTGCAACCCATAATAACATCAAGGTCTCAATCCAGACTCTAGGAAATGGGGGACAGACGTCAGAGGATGTCTACGCCCCCTTCGGGGAGGGAGCCAGGACTATCGCCAGATTGTCAAAGAGGCCAGCTCCCCCGAAAGGTATGGGATCCTGCCTTGGAGAAGGTGAGGTGTCCTCCAAAGTGAGGAGACAACTCAGCAAAATTAAAGGTAAGAGCAGATGCATAAGTGGAAAACCCTGGGTGAAAATACATTGCTATCCTGAGCCACAGTGACCAGCTGCTCCCCTACAACACAAGTGGACCTGTGTGGTCACAGACCAAGCAAAGGAGTGTTTGGCAGGGCAGTGGGCCAGGTTTGTATGCTTGGTCCATGGTGCAGCGCAGATGGAGTAGCCCAGGAGTCACAAGAGGGGTCTGAGTCCAGGCTCTGGCAGTCACTAGCTACCTGAGCCTTGGCCTCACCTGAGAAACCGGATTCCAAGGGACAGTAGTAGCTGCAGTGAAGAGCCCAGGAGCTCACGGATGTGGGTGATGCCTTCAGAGTCTGTTGTGGAAGCAGCCGGCACCTGAGTCACAGCCCTGGTTAGCACTTCCTCCCAGGGTCACGGCATCTGCTGCTCGTGGCAGTCTGCAGCAGTAAATGTGCCTTATCCATTTCTAGGGCACAGCTTGTGCAAGCAACAGCCCATGTCATGAGTCGCATACTCCCCTAGGACACTGAAAAGCCACTGTCATCCCCCTTTGGTGAGGGCTGGGTGGGGCTGAACAATAAAGGGGACCCTAGAGTTGGCCAGGGGCGGAGGAGAGTGGAAATGTAGAAGTGGAAACTCAGAGATGTCCCAGAGCAAAATCAAGTTGCAGCTTTACATGAACAGATCCCTTTTCCCCATCTCCTTACCAAAAGCTCTAGGGAAATATGTCACCTTGCAGAGGGGACCCTCCGTGAGCCCAGTAGCACTCTGCTGAGCTCACTCCTGTGCTTAGTGTGTGCCGGCTGTTCTCAGCACTGGCGTGATTCAGGACAACCGTGTGGCCATGGTTCTGGCCCCTTATTTTCCCCTTTCTGCAGTTTGGGCAGCTAAACCAACAGGGCTATGAAATAGGATAGGAAGGAGGAGACTCTTGATTCCACTGGGGCTGCCAAAATTGCCTGGCTGGCCCCACCCAGCCACTCCAAGGTGGGGAAGTTGGAGGGCAGATACACGGATGCCCTGAGCAGGACACCTTAGCCCAACCATCCTTGAGGGCCCCAGCCCAGGAACCTGATCAGCAGGTGAGGCTTTGTGGCCAGGACATGGCCCTAACTGCTCCACGGCCCCTTCCTAGGCAGATGTGGCTCAGACCCCTTTCCAGGCCTGATTTCAGGTTTCCAGCTTTTCTGGAGCTACTTTTTCACCCAGCTGCACAGCCCCTGCTGGCCAGTAGAGGGTGAAGGGGGTAGGGGCAGCAGTGAGGGGATGAGTCACTTCTCTGGGTCAGGATTGACACTGGGCCTCCTGGTCTGGCCGCCCACCCTCAGGGATGCTCATGAACCAAGTTCCCCAGGCGAAGAACACACCATTGCTTCTGGGAGGCCCACAAGTGGGAATAGGGTTCCTCACACCATGCAAGGAGACCTTCCTGCCTAGCCACCTGGTCCCAGGGCTGCAGCTAGCATTGCCCATTCATCCTTATCTGTTGCTGACATGCTGTGTGACCTTGAGTAATTCATATCCCCTCTCTGGGCCTCAGTGGCCTCACAATACAATGAAGGCTGATGATCAAACTTACCCATCCACTTGGACTTTCAGGGACTATTCAATCCTCGGTGCCACGTGGATGTGGATTTACATTTAGCGGAGCTGCATTCCTTTAATTTGAATGAGAATGCCCAGTAGATGACCCAGCCATCTCAACCCCAGACCTGCATAGGCCTGTCACCTTGGGTGAGGTGGGACCCTCACAATGGCCACTCGGGTGGGCAGGCCCTGGGGATTTGCATTTGCAGAGATTGCTAAACAGTGAAATTCACTGTAATCCCAGCACTCTGGGAGGTGGAGGCATGAGGATTGCCTGAGCTAAGGAGTTGAAGATCAGACTCAGCAAGACTGAGACCTTGTCTCTACTAAAAATAGAAAAACCAGCTGGGTGTTGTGGTAGGCACAACCACAACCCCCTCACCAAAGGGGGATGACAGCTATTCCTGAGGCTGAGAAAGGAGAATCACTTGAACCCAGAAGTTTGAGTTTGCTGTGAGTGGCGACACCACAGCACTCTACCAAGAGCGACAGAGTGAGACTCTGTCTCAAGAACAAGAAAGAGGGAAGGGAAGGAAAAATTTTTTAAAGGTGGAATTCAGGTTGGGCGTGGTAGCTCATACCTGTAATCCTAGCACTCTGGAAGGCCGAGGTGGATGGATTGCCTGGGCTCATGGGTTCAAGACCAGCCTGAGCAAGAGTGAGACCCCATCTCTAAAAATTGCCGGGCATTATGGTGGGTATCTGTAGTCCCAACTGTCTGGGAGGCTGGGGCAAGAGAATCACTTAAACCCAAGAGTTTGAGCTTGCTGTGAGCTATGACAGCACAGCACTCTACCGAAACCGAGAAAGTGAGGCTTTGTCTCAAAGATTGGAGTTCAGACTTAAGACAGGACAAGGGGAGAATACAGAATTTCCCCACCCTAATGCTTGAGAAAATGAGTAACAATGACTTTTTTTTTTTTTTAGAGGTGGGGTCTTGCTCTAAATCACCTGGAGTAGAGTGCAGTGGTATGATCATAGCTCACTGTAACCTCAGACTATTGGGCTCACACCATCCTCCTCCCTTGACTTCACATGTAGTTGGGACTACAGATGCACACCACCAGGCCCAGCTAGTAATTTGTTTTGTAGAGACAGGGTCTCACTATGTTGCCAATGTTGGTCTCAAACTCCTGGTTTCCAGTGATCCTCCATCTCAGTCTCCTGAAGTTCTGGGATTCTAGGAGTGAGACACTGCCTGGAAATAATGATAAACTGTCAATAAAAAGAATGAGCCAACAAATCAATGGAAAACTCAGGGATAAAATATGGTTAAAAAGCAAAACAATGTATTGAAAAACAGGACTGAGACTAAATACTGAGAATTATGGTTACAAAACAGAATATAAGTGTTAGAAACCTCAACCAAATAAAAATACTAACATCAAAATCAAAACTGGGGTGGGCAAGGGGGGACAGGGAATGTGTAAAGGGAAGTCGTCACTTTTTTTTTTTTGCAGTTTTGGCCAGGGCTGGGCTTGAACCTGCCACCCCTAATATATGGGGCCAGAACCATACTCCTTGAGCCACAGGCACCGCCCAAGTTGTCATTTTTTTCATCACAAAAAATTATTATAATTATTTTATTAGGGAGGAAATCTTGCTCTTGCTCAGGTGGTCTCGAACTCCTGAGCTCAAACTATCTGCCAGCCTCGGCTGGGATTACAAGTGTGAGCCATCTTATCTGGCCAATCATAAGAAATTATTGGCTCAGCACCTGTAGCTCAGTGAGTAGGGTGCTGGCCACCTACACCGAAGCTGGAGAGTCCAGCCAGGCCCAGGCCTGCTAAACAACAATGACAAATGCAACCAAAAACTAGCCTGGCATTGTGGCAGGCACCTGTAGTCCCGGCTACTTGGGAAGTTGAGGCAAGAGAATCACTTTAAACCCAAGAGTTTGAGGTTGCTGTGAGCTGTGATGCCATGGCATTCTACCTAGAGTGACATAGTGAGACTGTCTCAAAAAAAAAAAAAAGAAAGAAATTATTGATCCTGGGTTTGGTGCCCATAACTCAGTGGTTAGGGTGCTGACCATATACACAGGGGCTGGCAGATTTGAACTTGGCCTGGGCCTGCTAAACAACAATGACAACAACAACAACCACTGAGAGAGGATACCCGGAAAGGTTGACATCTAGGAGAATAGTTCTTCTCAGGGAGACCACAAGGATACACCTGCAGGGTCCTCTCCATGGTGACTCAGCTCTTGAGAATTTGTAAACTTAACTTCCTGAAACTTGGACATTTCCAAGTTCTGTGAAATCCTGTAGTTCTATAGGGGCTGGAATAGCATCTCCCGCTTGATTCAAACTGGCCAATGAGAAGGGTACCTGTGGGGTGGAACTTTTTGACTGCCAATAAAAAGGGAAAGACCAAGCCAGTCATGGAGCGCAGTCATTTGGAATTCCATGTTGTAAGCTTACGGCTGGTGAATAAAGCCCTTCCTCTTACAAATGTGGTGCTCTTTCTCTCCGTTGGGCCTCATCTTCTGACAATACAACAATGAAAATAGCCGGGCATTGTGGTGGATGCCTGTAGTCCCAGCTACTTGGAAGGCTGAGGCAAGAGAATTGACTAAGCCCAAGTGTTAGAGGTTGCTGTGAGCTGTGATGCCACGACACTCTACCAAGGGTGACGTACTAAGACTGTCTCAAAAAAAAAAAAAAAAAAAAGAAAGAAAGAAATTATTGATCCTGCTAAAGAATCATTCAGTTTTTTTTCCACAAGACTCCCAATTTTTTAATGAGTTTCAACATCTTTTTTCTTTTTTTCTTTCTTTTTTTTTTTTTTTGAGACAGTCTTACTTATGTTGCCCTCAGTAGAATGCCATGGCATCACAGCTCACAGCAACCTCAAACTCTTGGGCTTAAGCAATTCTCTCACCTCAGCCTCCCAAGTAGCTGGGACTACAGGCACCCACTACAACACCCAGCTATTTTCTTTCTTTTTTTCTTTTTTTTTACTTTATTTTTATTAAGTCATATATACGTAAATCATGAATACATTTGTGCCTTTGTAGGATTCAATGTGTTGATTATTTGTACAAATTGGAGTGCTTACGTCCTACTAATTAACATAGCTTTCACCTCATTTACTGAATCACAGTATTAAGACATTTGTGTTTAATACCTGATAGATTTGAATTGTACCCTTGCAATATCCTTCATAGGTGAGGTCCTTCTCTCTATTAACCCTCTCTCTATCGAACCACCCTCCTCCTTCCCTCCTTCATCCTGGGTTATAGTTGTGATTCATCTTTCATATGAAAGTGTGTCATTATAAATTGGTTTTATAGTAGTACTGAGTACATTGGATTTTTTTTTCCGTTCCTGAGATACTTTACTAAGAAGAATATTTTCCAGTTCCATCCATGTAAACATAAAAGGGGTAAAGTCTCCATCTTTCTTTAAGGCTGCATAATATTCCATGGTGTACATATACCACAATTTATTGATCCATAAATGGGTTGATGGGCACTTAGGCTTCTTCCAAGACTTGGCAATTATGAATTCACTGGTTATTTTCTTGTTGGCAGTTGTCATTGCTGTTTAGCTGGCCTGGGCCAGGCTTGAACCTGCCACCCTCAGTACATGTGGCTGGTACTGTACTCACTGTGCTACCAGCGCACATCTTTTTTCTTAATCTTAGAGAAATCCATGTATGAACTAATATCTCCTGTGGAATGTAAATATTATCTAAGATTCAGCATTTTTCTGGGTTTTTCTGTTAAATTCAAATAAAATGAGTACCTTTGTTTAAAATAGAATACATAGGGTACAATCCCATCTTTTAAAATTATTTGGGGCTAAGGATGGTGGCTCATGCCTGATCCCACTGCTTTGAAGGCCATGAGTTCAAGACCAGCCTAGGAAACATAAAAGTATTTATACCTATTTCCCTTTCTCTGAACTATATAGAGTTGGAAATGGTGATCCCTTTCCTCCCCATAGTAAAGGGTCATGGCTAATATTCTATAGCAAAAACTAGATTAACATGAGAAAAGCATAAGAAATTTATTACATGAAGACATGTGCATGGGAGTCATACAAAATATGAACTCTTAGGCTGGGAGCAGAGGCTCATTCATATGATGCTGGCACTGTGGGAGGTTAAGGTAGGAGGATCCCTTAAGCTCAGGAGTTGGAGACCAGCTGAACAAGAGCCAGACCCTCGTCTCTACTAAAAATAGAAAAATGAGCCAGGTATTGTGGCTGGTGCCTATAGTCCCAGCTACTCCAGAGGCTGAGGCAGGAGGATCACTTGAGCCCAGGTGTGTGTCTATGGTTGCTATGATGGAGGCTGACTCCCAGGCACTCTAGCCTGGGCAACAGAGTGAGACTCTGTCCTCTCCCATAAAAGAAATAAATATTCAGAAAACATAAAAGAGCTCTCAGAAACTGATGTGATAAAAAAATAAATAAAATTTCCCAAAGACTGGGTGCAGTGGCTCACACCTATCTTCCTAGCACTGTAGGAGGCAAAGGCAGATGGATTACTTGAGCTCAGGAGTTTGAGATCAGCCTGAGCAAGGGTGATAACCTGTCTCTACTAAAATAGAAAAATTAGCCAGGCGTTGTGATGGGTGCCTGTAGTTCCAGCTTCTTGGGAGGCTGAGGCAGGAGGATAACTTGAGACCAGGAGTTTGAGTTTGCTGTGAGCTGTGATGATGCCACTGCACTCTAGCCAGGGTGACAGAGTGAGACAAAAGAAAGAAAAGGGAAGGAAGGGAAAGGAAAGGAAAGAAACTCCCTGAGGGGCAGATGTTTGAGGAAAGAAAGAAAAGAAGGAAAGAAACTCCCGGAGAGGCAGATGTTTGAGGCTTAAATGCCCTCCTCACAGGGGAGAATAAATGTTCAGACAGCGGTTATTGAATGATTCTCTTTGGTACCTGGATAGGGCAAGTTACAGGAAGGTGAGGGGTGGAACGGCTAGAAAACAATGGTTGTCTTATTGAGCAGCTGAAGTCCCCCAGGTAATCCTGGAGATGCTTCAGAAGAACAGACGAAAAGTCTGTCTGGACCTAGGCTAACACCCACTCTTCTCTTCTGGGTGGTTGATCTTTCCTGGTTATTCGGTGAGACTCCCAGGGAGGAGATCTTAAGATAATTGCTTGTTTTTCTTGCAGTGGGGTAGGGGGTGTAGGGAGGAGAAGATTTCTTAGTCAGATAAGGAAATTCCAGAGAGAGGACCAGACAAGGCTGAAGGGCTCTTCTAAAGCATCTCAGCATGTCTGAACACCAGTCCTTGGGGTACGACTTTCTGAACCCTTATACTACCCAGTTCTCTTTATCTCTCTAAACTTCTTTATGTATTTATGACATTCACCAAATGCTAACACAGACAGTGGCTGCAGGAAACATCTCTGTGCCAGGAGGTTCCAGGTGCTGGGGATACAACAGAGAACAGAGTAGACAGAATTCCTGTCTTAGGCTGGGCACAGTGGTTAACGCCTAGAATCTCACCTGAGGTGAGACCAGCCTGGGCAACATAGCAAGACCCCATCTCTAAAAAAAAACAATTAGCCAGGCATGGTTCTGCATGCTGTAGTCCCAGCTACTCAGGAGGCTGAGGGGGGAGGATCAGAGGAGTTTGAAGCTGTAGTGAGCTTTGATTGCACCACTACACTCCAAACAAATAAAAAAATCTGCCTTCACAAAGCTGGCCTAATGGGAGGAATTTGTTACTTTTTTTTTGAGACAGAGTCTCACTATGTCATCCTTGGTAGAGTGCTATAGCATCACAGCTCACAGCAACCTGTAACTCTCAGGCTTAAGTGATTCTCTTGCCTCAGCCTCCCAAGTAGTTGGGACTACAGGCGCCCACCACAGCACCTGGCTATTTGTTGTTGTTGTTGTTGTTGTTGTTGTTGTTGTTGTTGTTGTTGTAGTCGTCATTGTTGTTTAGCAGGCCCTGGCCTGGGTTCGAACCTGCCTACCTTGTTGTATTTGGCTGGTGCCCTAACCACTGAGCTACTGGTGCAGAGCCAGAATTTGTTACTTTTTGTTACTTCTTTTGCTTTACTATATTGCTTGTTGTTTTGTTTAAGAATGAGCATTATATCATTGTTGTAAAAACAATTGTCATTATCTTCACACACACACACACACACACACACCTCTCTCAGATGATTCTTCTGAACAACAAAGAATCCAGAAACACTACATTTTAAGCTGTATGAGTCATCGACACTATTTTATTTAAGACAGTCTCACTCTGTCACCACCCTAAATAGAGTGTGATGGCGTCATCACAGTTCACAGCAACCTTAGACTCCTGGGCTGCAGGGATCCTCCTACCTCAGCCTCTCGAGTAGCTGGGACTATAGGTGCTTGCCACAATGCCCAGCTAATTTTTCTATTTTTAGTAGAGACAGGGTCTCACTCTTGCTCAGACTGGTTTAAACTCCTGAGCTCAAGGGATCCTCTGCCTTCAGCCTCCCAGAGTGCTGGGATTACAGGTGTGAGCCACCGGCCCTGCCTTTCAGGAAGATGGGTTGAGGATTGGAGACTCTGGAGGTCTCAGCTGAAGATGTTCCCTGCCTGCAGCTGGCTCCTGGGAAGAGCAGATAAAGAGTGGCCAACTTCTGGCCCCCAGGGTGTTCAGTTCATCTTGCAAAGAAGGACCATGGAGCTTGTCTCCTGAGCCCCTCTAGTCCGAGGTGCCCACCCCAGTCTCAGTATCCTAAGCCCCAGAAGCAGGTGCTGCTCTAGCTGGACCTGGAAAGCTCCCTGAAGCTCCTCTGCTTTCCTCACCCTAATCACCCACCTCACTCTTCAGTGGCCCATCTCCTACCCTGTCCCTTTGCAGCCTCACCCCAGGTTGCAGTGGAAGCCCCTGACATACACCCACCCACGGGGCAGGCCCCTCCCTGGTGTAAGCCCCTGCCTGATGGCTGTGTCCTGTGGGCTCAGCCCTAAGCCCACCAGGCCACACATTCTGTGCAACCTCAGCCAAGACCCTCCATGACTCTGTGTCTTTGTATAACTGGGACATGATAAGCTCTTTGATGATGTGTGAAATGTTAGCTGTTTTTAGTGTATGGTTTATTGAAAAGAGTAATAATGAGATATGGGCTTATAAAGGAGAGAGGAAAGAAATGAAAGGGGAAATCAAATCAGTAAGGGAACAAAAGTAAGAAAAAGTTTAAAAAGAAGTGAACCTTTCCTGGGAGAACAGAGCTCCCCCACCACCACGTTGTGCAAGCCAGGTGGAAGGCCTATGGGAAGGTTCCGGATGGTGCTGGACCCTGGCCTCAAGGCCAAGCAGGACCCCCTCCTCAGCCCCCATTTCTTCCAATTCAGTCCTCTACATATCTGCAGAGCCTTGGGAAGGGTTACCTGCACCATTTCTGCCAACCCTACAAATCTACCCAAATCACACCTTCTTTTTGAGACAAAGTCTCAAGCTGTCGCCCTGGATAATTGCTGTGGTGTCAAAGCTCACAGCAACCTCAAATTCTTGGGCTTAAGTGATCCTCTTGCCTCAGTTTTTCTATTTTTAGTAGAGATAGGGTCTCACTTTTGCTCAAGCTGGTCTTGAACTCATGAGCTCAAGCAATCCGCCCTTTGAGGGTGCTAAGATTATAGGTATGATCACTGTGCCTGGCCCAAATCACACCTTGTAAGCACTGCAGGCAGCAAAGTTGCTGAGCTTTAAGGAAAGGACCCCCCCCCCCCCCAATTCCACAGTTCCGCAGCCCTGCCCCAGCAAGGCCTCAGGGCAGGTGGGGTAAGGCAGGGGCTGTCTCCACTGTTGCCTGACTTGCCTTCCTCCCCATTTCTTCCCCTCCCAGCCACTGAAGGACAGCTTAGTGCCCTCAACACACACAGAGCAGGTGACAGGCAGGGCCTAGCACTGGAGCCTCGCTCTTCCCTGTAGAGGATCAGGGACACATCTTCCTGGACCCCAGCCCTTGCCTCTGGTCTGTACACTCCTCCACCTGGCAATTCCCACAGGCAAAATTTAAGTCACATTCACCTATGTTGCACAACTACTCTGTATACCAGCAGCTCTCACCAGCAAGGTAGGTACCTACATTTTCCCCATTTTTTAGATAAGGAAATTGAGGCAAGGCATGCAGAAGAGGTCTTGGAAGGCTACACATCTGGGTTTGGCAGGCCCACCAAGCTCCAAGGCTTTCCCTCCTCCATCTTCCTCTGCCCCAGCACCAGAGTTTGGGAAGAGAACACAGCAGTGCAGAGCTGAATCACATGGGGCACCCCGCTGAGGCCTCTATGGCAGCTTCGAAGGGCACAAAATAAGCAAAGCACCCATACATGGTCATAGGAACTGTCCCCCCACCTATGAGCACACTCCAGAGAGCTCTCAGCACTCTGATCTCCACTCCTGTCTTGTTGGGCAGTCAGATTCCTTCTGTCTTTCCCTAAGACCAGCCACACTGTGCTGAGACTGCCCTGCCTACGTCCCTCTGCATGAGAGTGTGGAAGGTAAGTCCACTGAAGCCAGGCTCCCAGCTCCACAGGTAGGACTCTAGGCTTATGCCAGGAGGGGGTTGTTTGAAGAGAGCTCCTCACATGGGGCTGACCCAAGCTGGAGCCAGAGCCAGCAGGTCCCTAGAGCAGATTCTCTGGCCCAGGGAACTGCCACCAACTGGCTTTCTTACTGTGAGAGCTTTTTTACTGGCAGAGGGAGAGCTGGGCCCCAGCCCTGGGTGCAGAAGGTTCAAAGCTGATCTGAGCAGATTGTAGAGGAAGCAGAGCTAGGGGAGCAGGGAGTCCTGCCAGGCTCCCTGCCGGTGAAGATACTAAGGCAGGAGTCCTGTGGAGGCCTGGAGATTCAGGGACAGTTCTCTGGCCACTTGGTCCCAGGGAAATGGCTCCCCTCTTGCTGCTGCATTCCTAGGCATCCTCCAGAGCATCTTCTGTGACGGGACCATCATTTTCTTCCCCTTTCTAGCCCCTCAGCTGCAGGGACAACCCCTAGGGCTTCCCCTGGGCCCCAATCCTGGCCCCAACTCCTCCAGTCAGCAGGAGCTCCACAGACTGGAGTGTCTCTGGGTCACTGCCGTGTCCCCAGCGCCCAGCTCAGCATCTAGCACAGCACAGTGGCCCAGAGCATGTGCAGCTCGAGTACCTGCCAACCCCACATCCACACAGAGTCAGGCTCTTGAGGAACAAAGTGCCTTGCTGACGGGCCCCCATGCAGTGCCTGTCCTTGAAGATGAAAAGAAAGGGTTTTGCCATTAGCCTTCTCCAGGAGCCCCTGCAGCACACAGACAAGAAGGAAGAGGAAGAGAAATGAGCTCCTTCCTTCCAGAGCTGGGGGGCCAAGCCCCTGCTCAACAGGGACCAGGCTGACGCTCACCCGGGGCCAGGCCACCATAGGCAGAGCCAGCTTCCACTACCGCTTGCGCTGCACAAGATCTCAGATGGAGAGAGAGTATGGCCTCTTTTGTTTTTTTTTTGTTTTTTTTTTTAACTTTTCAGGAATTTTTTAGCTAATTGATGTAAGTGCTCTTGTGCCTAGGACTAGCAATGCTCTCCGTGAGCCATGCCTGTGTCTGTGAGCAGCGTTAACCCCTGAAACAAAGTGGTCCTGCCCAGTGCCAGCCCCTGAGGCGGCGAGGAGTGGCACTGCTATTACATGACCAGAAGGTAGATTTAACTCTGCTGCAAATTCACAAACCAGAAGGCAATGCCTCGTCTGAAATTCCTGGTTGTGTCAACAGCTGGCAATTGATCACTACCATTTTTTAATTTTCCTCCAGCTTCTTCCAGCCTTTCCCTTCTGGCAGCTCCCAATGGTCCTCTCCCCATAAGCCATAAGGGTTCAAGTCCCACCTTGTCTCTCAGTGGCTGTGCTGGGAGCAGGCCTCCTACCTGCCACCCATGTGCCCTCTCCTTGCTGAACCTTACTGTCATCCTTTTAAAAGATACTTTTCTTTTCAAAAGAGGCAAAATCATGACAGTCTTATGTTTGGCTTACTTTTAAAAAAATCATGACTCTCATGCACAGATTTTTTTTTAAAAAAACGTGTTAAAGATTTTATTCTACCCTTAAATCAATTTAAGGGAAACAGGTAAATGTTACAACTAGTTCAAATAAAATCTGATGAGCAGACACATTTATTGATCAGGAATATGGAAATGAGTGTACAGACAGAGGAGAGGCTGGGGGACAGGGGCAGCCCCCCATCTGCTGCAGGTCTGCAGAGAAGAGTGACTTTGTGTGGCTGCCAATTAGGTACACCTCAGCATGTGAGCAGCCACCACAGACAGGAATCAAAAAATCCAAGGGGTGTCCTCTGGAGCCCAGATAACTCATAGTTTCCTTGTCTAGGAAGCCTCCTGACTCACAGATTGGGTTGAGTGCCACCCACTGAGCTCCCTGGTCCCTTAAACTTTGGATCTCACAGTTCTGTCTCCCCTGCCAGACATGTGAGATTCTTAAAACAGAAGTTGCATCTTGCCCTCCCCTCGTGCCTTAGATAGATCAAGAAACAAGTGTTTGAAAGAATGAATAAATGAATGAGAGAACAAGGACCAACAGGGTCCTATAACCAAAGTGGTCTATGGGGCCCCAGAAGCAGTGGGGCAGAATGTCAACAGGATCCCAGAGCACATGTATGTCCAAGCTCCATCTCCCCTGAGCTCCTCAGAACTAAGGTGGAAAGCCTGGGACACGCTGGGCTGAAATCCCTGGTTGTGTCAACAGCTGGCAATTGATCACTACCATTTTTTTATTTTCCTCTGGCTTCTTGTTGGCTTTCCTCCTACCTTTTCATGCAGGTAGGTTTTGCTTTTTCCTTTTAACCACAGGGATCCCGAGAGTCTCTAATGTAATAAAATACCTCAGGAATCTCCCAGAAGGAGAATGCAATGTTCCAGTGTTTGCCAACTTCTGATGCTATAATAAAACAATTTATTTTATTTTATTTTTCCTTTTCTCCTTTTTTTTTAAATTTTTTAAACTTTTTTTTAATTGTTAAATCATAGCTGTGTACATTAGTGCAATCACCTGTACCAATTCTAAGATGCACCATAGATGTAGCCCCACCCATTACCCTCCCTCCACCCAAGCCTCCCCCCTCCCTTCCCCTTCCTTGGCCCTTTCCCCATAGTCTTGTGGTATAGTTGGGTTATAGCCTTCATGTGAAAGCTATAATTTAGCTTCATAGTAGGGCTGAGTACATTGGATACTTTTCCTTCCATTCCTGAGATACTTTACTAAGCAGAATATGTTCCAGCTCCATCCATGTAAACATGAAAGAGGTAAAGTCTCCATCTTTCTTTAAGGCTGCATAATATTCCATGGTGTACATGTACCACGATTTGCTAGTCCATTTGTGAGTCAATGGGCACTTGGACTTCTTCCATGACTTATAAATTATGAATTGAGCTGCAATAAACCTTCTGGTACAGATGTCTTTGTTATATTGTGACTTTTGGTCTTCTGGGTATAAACCTAGTAAAGGAATTATAGGATTGAATGGCAGGTCTATTTTTAGGTCTCTAAGTATTCTCCAAACATCCTTCCAGAAGGAACGTATTAGTG
>CAUYPK010040281.1:0-59564 GCA_963574355.1 Loris lydekkerianus | reverse complement strand
TGGTACTGGCACAAAAGCAGAGAATTAGATGTTTGAAACAGAATAGAGAACCAAGAAATGGATCCAGCTACTTACCATTATTTGATCCTTGACAAGCCAATTAAAAACATTCAGTGGGGAAAAGATTCCCTATTTAACAACTGGTGCTGGGTGAACTGGCTGGCAACCTGTAGAAGACTGAAACTGGACCCACACCTTTCACCATTAACTAAGATAGACTGTCACTGGGTAAAAGATTTAAACTTAAGACATGAAACTATAAAAATACTTGAAGAAAGTGCAGGGAAAACTCTTCAAGGAATTGGCCTGGGTGAATATTTTATGAAGAGGATTCCTCAGGCATTTGAATCTGTATCAAAAATACATTACTGGGACCTGATCAAACTAAAAAGCTTCTGCCTTTACTGTTCTTTACTATGCCAAGAACATAGTAAGTAAAGCAAGCAGACAGCCCTCAGAATGGTAGGAAATATTGGCAGGTTATACCTCCGATAAAAGTTTAATAACCAGAATCCACAGAGAACTCAAATGTATTAGCAAGAAAAGAACAAGTGATCCCATCTCAGGGTGGGCAAGGGATTTGAAGAGAAACTTCTCTAAAGAAGAGTAGCACAATCTACAAAGCTCATCATTCTTAACATCAGAGAAATGCAAATCAAAACTACTTTGAGATATCACCTAACCCCAGTAAGAGTAGCCCACGTAACAAAATCCCCAAACCAGTGATGTTGGCGTGGATGTGGAGAAAAGGGCACACTTCTACACTGCTGGTGAGAATGCACACTAATATGTTCCCTCTGGAAGGATGTTTGGAGAATACTTAGAGACCTAAAAATAGACCTACCATTCAATCCTATTATTCCTTTACTAGGTTTATACGCAGAAGACCAAAAATCACAATATAACAAAGACATCTGTACCAGAATGTTTATTGCAGCCCAATTCATAATTGCTAAGTCATGGAAGAAGCCCAAGTGTCCATCGACCTACGAATGGACTAGCAAATTGTGGTACATATATACCATGCAATATATGCAGCCCTAAAGAAAGATGGAGACTTTACCTCTTTCATGTTTACATGGATGGAGCTGGAACATATTCTTCTTGGCAAAGTATCTCAAGAATGGAAGAAAAAGTATCCAATGTACTCAGCCCTAATATGATGCTAATTTGTAGCTTTCACATGAAGGCTATATGAATATGGGGAAAGGGCCAAGGGAGAAGAAGGGAGGGGGGATCCTAGGGGGGAAGGAGGGCAATGGGCGGGGCCACACCTACGGTGCATCTTAGAATGGGTACAGGCAAAACTTACTAAATGCAGAATACAAATGTCTACATACAATACCTAAGAAAATACCATGAAGGCTACGTTGAACAGTTTGATGAGAATATTTCAGATTGTATATGAAACCAGCACATTGTACCCCTTGATTGCACTAATGTACATGACTATGTTTAACAATTAAAAAAAAAAAGAAAGGCAGTATCTCATCCTCTTGGATGGCTTTGTGTAACTGCTTTTCCAATTTTATTGAAGGTGTAAGTGACAAATAAAATTACACATAATCAATGTACACATTGAAATGATTTGTTATACACACATTGTGAGACTATTATCACAAACAAGCTAATTAAAACATTCATTGTCTTACATAGTTACTATTTGTGTGTACGTGTGGTGAGAACATGTAAGTGCTACTCTTTGAGCAAATTTCAATTATCTATACAGTCTCCTTAAATGTGGTCACTATGCCGTATGCTAGATCCCCAGAACTTAATCATCTTATAACTGAAGGTTTGCTCCTTTGGAAATGGTATTTCACCATCTTTCCAGCAACAAACACTTCACTGTTTCCTGAGTTGGACTTTTTAGATTCCATATAAGTGATATCAAGTGGTATTTGTCTGTCAGCATCTGCCTTATTTCACACAGCATAATGTCTTCTGGGTTCATGTCATTGATGATGATGCAAGTGGTAGGACTTCCTTCTTTTTCATGTCTAAATAATATTTCATTATGTGTTTATTGTACATTATATAATATGTAGTATATGTTACATATAATTTTATACATAATTATATAAAATTTATTTTAGATCAGTATAAAATGCTTATTTTACATTTCTTGGCTGCTGTGAATAATGCTACAATAAGCATGGGAATGCATATGTATTTGAGATACCGACTTCATTATCTCTGGATATATACCTATAAGTGGGAATATTAGATAATATGGCAGTTCTACTTTTAATTTTTTGAGAAAATTTCATAATATTTTCCTTAATGGTTGTATCAATTGACATCACCACAAACAGGGTACAAGGGTTCCATTTTCTCCACACTCTCATCAATACTTATTACATCTTGCCCTTTTAATAAAAGTGATCATAATATGTATGAGATAATATGTATTATTGTGGTTTTGATTTGCATTTCTCTGATGATTTGTGGTGCCAAGCTTCATCAGAAAAAGGTTTATTCAAATCCTTTGCTCATTTTTTATTCAGGCTACCTTTTTATTTGCTGGTTTTTTTGGTGTGATTTGTATACATTCTTTACATATTTTGAATATTAACTCTTTATCAGATATATGGCTTTCAAATAATCTCTTCCATCCTACAGATTGCCTTTTCATTTTGTTGATTGTTTTCCTTGCTGTGAAGAGCTTTTTTTAGTTTGATGTAGTTCCACTTGCTTATTTTTGCTTTTATTTCCAGTGCTTTTTGGTGTCATATCCAAAATGTCATTGTCAAAATCAATATCATGGGGCTTTTCTCCTATGTTTTCTAGTTTTGCAGTTTTAGGTCTTACATTTAACTCTTGAATATATTTTGAGGTTAATTCTTGGGTACAGAGTAGGGTAAGAGTTTGATTTAATTAATTAATTAATTATTTTTTTTTGGCATAAAGTTATCCAATTTTCCCACAGAATTTATTGAAGAAACTATCTTTCCTCAATGTTTATCGCTGGTGCTTTTGTTTACTTTACACGTTATTAATCTGTCCAAATTTTCTATTTCTCCATTTAGTCTTGGTAGGTTGTATATTTTAGGAATTTATCCATTTCTTCTATGCTATACAATGTGTTAGCATGTGTTTGTTCATTGTAGTTTCTTATGATCCTTTGTATTTCTGTGCTATTATTTGTAATATTTTTGTTCATTTTAAATTTTATGTATTTGAAGAATATTTTTTCTTGGTTTGTCCAGCTAAAGATTTGTCAATTTTATTTATGTTTCAAAAAACCTTTTCTTAGTTTTATGGAGTTTTTTCAAATGTCTTTCTATTGTCTATTTCATTGATTTCCACTCTAGACTTTGTTATTTCCTTTCCTCTTCTAACTCTGGGCTTAGTTTTTTTTTTTTTTTTTTCCTTCTCTAGTTTCTTGAGCTATAAAGCTAGGTTGTTTACTTGAGATTATTTTTTTAGAGTATAAAAATATAAGTTTATTTTATATTAGAGAAAGGAAAGAGAGTGGAGGGAAGAGATGAGAAAGAGAGAGCAGAGAGCAGGGAGTGAGAGAGGGGAAGATGGGTTGAGAGAGAGAAAAGGAGGGAGAGAAGGGCTTGGCATCCCACAGAAAGAAAAGAAGAATGCCAGCCAAGATTGTTTTTTTTGTTTTGTTTTTAAATGTAGGTATTTATTTTTAGAAACTTTCCTCTTAGAACTGCTTTTTCTGTTTTCTATAAAGTTTTGTGTAATGCATTTCTATTTTTGTTTGTCTTAAGGTTTTTGAAAATTTCCATTTTGATTTTTTATTTGAGTCATTGGTTGTTCAGGAGTATGCTGGTCAATTTCCACATGTTTATTAATTTTTTAGTTTTCCTTCTGTTATTGATTTCTAGTTTTATGCCATTGAGGTAAGAAATGATACTTAATACACTTTCAATTTTCTTAAAGTTAAGACTTGTTTTGTGGACTAACATATGATTGATTCTGGAGACTATTCCATGTGCACTGAAGAATGGGTATTCTGCTACTGTTGGACCAAAAGTTCTGTATATGTGTGTTCGGTGCACTTGGTTTATGTTATTATTCAAGTCCACTGTGTCCTTATTGACTTTCTGTTTGGATAAACTATTCAATATTGAAAGGGAATTATTGAAGTCCTGTACTCTTACTGTATTGCTGTCTATTTCTTCCTTCAATTCTACTAAAATTTGCTTTATATATTTAGGTACTCCAATGTTGGTTGCTTATATATTTGTAACTGTTACTTCTCTTGATAAATTGATCCCTTTATCATTATATAGTGACTTTAGTTGCCTCTTGCAACAGATTTGGACTGAAAATCTATTTTGTCTCATAAAAGTATAACAAGCCTTGCTTTCTTTAGGTACAATTTGTATGGAATATGCTTTTTTCTATTCTTTTGCTTTCAACTTATTTGTGTTCTTAAAGTGAGTTTCTCTGGATAGCATATTGTTTGATCTTGTTTTTGTTTTTATCCATTCAGCCCTTCTGCCTTTTGATTGAATGAAATAATTCATTTACATTTAAAGTAATTATTGATAGGTAAGAACTTACTATTGCCATTTTGTTCATTGTTTTTTGGTTGTTTTTATAGTTCTTTTGTTCCTTTCTCTTCTTAGTCTTCCTTTGTAATTTATTGATTTTCTTATTCTAGAGGATGTTTTAATTTCCTTCTTTTAGTCTTTTGTGTATCTACTACACATTTTTTTGTTATGGTTATCGTGAGACATAAAAAAAAACTTCTAGTTATAACATTCTATTTTAAGCAGATAACCACTTATGTTGTATACTAAAACTCTTCTGCTCATCTCACCAACATTTTATGCTAGTGATATTATACTTTATGTTATTTCATATTATATGTCCTTTAATAAATTATTATAGCTATGGTTATTGCTAATACTTTTTGTTTTAAATCAAATATTAGTGTTAAAAGTGATTTATTAAAGCCTTCTGAATTTGAATATATGTTTATCCTTATCAGCATGTTTCATTCTTTCATATGTTTTCATGTTGTTGCTTAGCATCCTTTCCATTTAAAGAACTTCATTTAGCATTTCTTGTAAGGCAAATCAAAGTGATATGAATGTCCTTATTAGAATACTATACCCAGCTTGGCTGGCAGGTTTTTTTCTTAGCTTTCTTAGCTTTCTTAGTTTTTTGTCTATAACATCCCACTCTATCCTGGCCTACAAGGTTTCTGCTGAGAAATCAGCTGATAGCCTTTTGGAGGCTTCCTTGTAGGTGATAAGACTCTGACACTTAGATTAGAGTGAAATGGCATCATGATAGATCACTGTGGCCTTGAATTCAAGCAATCCTCCTGCTTCAGCTTGGGCTGGGCACACCACAATTGACCAAATTTTTTATTTTTTATAGAGAGTATGTTGTACTCTTGTTCAGGATATCTCAAACTCCTGTATTCAAGGGATCTTCTGCCTTGACCTCCCGAAATTCTAGAAATATAGGCATGAGCCACTGTGCCCAGCCCTGCCATTATTTTTTTAAAACACACTTTCTGCCCCTTACTTTTTCTTTTCCTCTGGGATCCCCCTCATGTGTATATTTGTTCATTTTATGGTATCCAAAATGTACCATAACTTTTTTCAATTTTGTATTCTTATTTCTGTTTGTTTCTCTAAATTGCCTATGTCCAATGACCTGTCTTCCAGTTCGCTGATTATTTCTTCTGTATGATTTAGTGTGTTGCTAAAACTTTCTATTGAAATTTTTGATTCTATTATTATATTCTTCAGCTCCAGAATTTCTGCTTTATTTGTTTTTATGTTTTCTATTTTTTTTAAATTAAACTTACATTGTTTTCCTGATCTTTCTTAGTTGTTTGTGTGTTCTTGCATCTCATTTAGCTTCAAGATAATATCTTTTAGGAAATTCATAGATTTTCATTCCTTTGGAGTTGGTTAGTTTCCTTTGCTAGTGACATGCTTGCTTGATTTATTATAATCTATGTAGTGTCATGTTGATGTTTGTACATTTAAAGGAGTAAACATATCTTGCAATCCTTCATTATAGATTTGTTTAGAGAGATAAATTACTTCCCCAGGTGGCTCCCTAGGATGATGAAATTGTCCTGTAAGATGGCAGTAGAGTGCAGATGTAGCAGTGTCATATGTGTGCTCTTGGGTTTGCAATAGAGTTTATGGTTGACAGGTCTGTGGGTCCTTTTTAGTCCCTCCATAATTGAGATGCTCCTAATATCTTGGTTAGTATAGCTCATACCAGGATAAAGTCTGCTTCAGGGTTTGTAGTTGGGCCTGCAGGTGGTGGGCATGTTACCAGATGTGTACATAAATATGGCTCTCTAAATCCTTTGGAGGACTCCCATTGCTTCACTGAGTGCATCCCTGGGTAGGGAGGACTGGCCGCAGACTGTGACTAAGAAGAAATGTGACTGAATTGTAGGGGAAGGCCATAGCATCTGCGGTCAAGCCAATCTCAGTGGGCTGTCTCTGTGGATATGTACAAGAGTATTCCTTGCTAGGTTCCTGAGTAGGCAGGACTTCCCTGAAGTATAGAGAAGCAGGGCTGGAAATGGTCATAGGGCTGATTCAGGATCCTCAGTCAGACTGAATTTGGCAGTCCTGCCTTTGAGGGTACAGACGAACATGTATCCTACCTGTTCCCAGTTGGGCAGAAGTAATCCTAAACCATGCCTGAAGAAGGTTGGAGCCAAGTCACATGTCACTCCAGGGTCCACAGCTGGAACAGTGGTTGGCAGGCCTGATACCTAAGGACTAAGCAGGCATTCATGGCTCCTCCGGGATCCTTTGGCAGATGGTATTCTTGGAACTAAGGCCAAATAGAGCTAGCCCTGTGTCCACAAGCAGGTAGGCAGGATGTTTCCAGATTTTGGCTAGGATTTTGTTCAATGAGCCAGCCACCTGGGGAAAGTTTAGCCTTCAAATTGGCCCTTGTTGGTCTCAGGCTTCACTGAGATTTTGCAACCTTCTATCTAATCCCAATGCTCCCATAAAGGCACTTTTGTTTGTGGATGGCTGCCAAATTATCGTTGCTGTCAAGAATTATGAGCAGGAGACTTCCAATTCCACCATTTTGCCCATAATTTACCTATGCTATTTTTCTACATTATTAAATTATCAGAACAATCTTGCAAAGTAGTGATTAATCTTCCAAAGTAGTGATTATTAATCAAATGTTACAGTTTAGAAAACTGAGGCTCAAAGAGGTGAAGTAGTAATTTTTTTCTTAGGTTTTTGGCACATGAACTTAAAGTTAAGGGACAATTATGCATATGTAACCACAAATTTAAAGGGTAGCAAGTAGAAAGAAGACTCTAAAAGGATTAAAATTGTCCTATAAAGTTAGTGATAAATATGATTCCCCCATAAGGAAATACAGTAAGAAGGAAAATATTAATGTATGTTGACTTTGTTTGAGTTGTTAGGATAAACTACAATGCTACATGAAGAAACTAGAACTAACAGTTTCTCTCTATATCATTACAAGCATGAAAGGGATGACTAGTCATTATCTCCTGATATGAGTACCTCTTCTTCTTCACAGAGAGCATGAGCTCTGTATATAGAAGGTGCTGAAGCAGGAGGGTTCAGCCACTCCACTGCTGTCCAGAGTATTTTTGCTGTTGGTCTGTATTTCTTTTCCCAGTCCAAAAATATTGCCCTGCTTCCTTCATGGCCTGCTGCTATACTTTGAGCTTCTCTTTTATAGAAGGTGGATCCTACCCTTTACCACATTGACTTCCATCTCTAAGAAGACTTCTGATAATTTGATTTGATTCAGGTCATCTCAATGATGTGTTAGCATCCCCACAGATTGACAACCTGAGTACCTGCCCCTTGACCTACCCTTTAAATATATTTATGAGTTTAGTTAGCAGCTTACACAACATTTATTCCACAATTATTTATTGTTTATGTAGCTGGCCCTGTTTTAGTCTCCAGGCACACAATCACAAACATACATTGCCCCATAATGTGTGAACCTCAAACAGACACATACACACTCACACACACAAGCAGAAGAACAATGGGAAAAAGGAAAGCAAGTACTTATTTATATAGATAGTGGGCAACGGGCATCCTTTCTATTTATGAAGAAGGAAATAAGGTCATATCATAAGGATATTGCTTCCTTCGATCATTTATGTCACTTAAAGTAAAAATTGTAGCTCTCTGCACTACTGCAACAGGCAGAAAGACATGGTTGTGATATTTCTCAATCACAATGTATGGAATGTATATAATATACCTGCCCGGCAGAGACAGTGATATTGACTCTCTTCTCCACATGATGCTTGGATCAGACCCACTCTTGAGTCTGTAAGGCTCAGGGGAGTTCAATGGGCTAATAGGCAATCCCAGCTGAACCTTGGCAGACCTCCCCACCAAACCTCAGGGGTTGCTGGATTTGCAACCCCAAAGGCATTTATGAATCAGCTGCAGAAGAAGCGTTTGCCTGTGGCATTTTGCCAAGACCCTATTAGAAGTCTCTCAGAAGAGCCTGACAGCAGATATTGTAGGGCTGCAAAAGGATGATTACAGTCTGTCATTTGAGGAATCTACACATGGACTACTTATTTAGTTTTCTTTATTATAAATGAAAATTCAAAATGCCCCTAAATATAAGCTGTCTAGCCAGTACCATCTACTGTACATTGGCTGCAAATACAATGAAGATGCTTGCAATCACCTCAACTCTTCCTTGGACTGCTAGAAAATTAAATGATTTTAAAAATCCATAATTTTAATATAAATTCGGTATCCTTATTTTATCAATTCCTGCTTCAACGTATCATCTTTTGTTAAACAGTGTAACTAGCCACTGAGAATGACTTTCTTTTGAGGCTGGTATCTGCTCTTAGAATCAGACATACCCTATATGTGTTAAGCAGCCTAAATCTAAGAACTTAACACATTGATAGAGTGCTGCTTAAAGGAAAAAAAAAAAAAAAAACAGGGAGAAGGAGAAGGAAAGAAAGAGAAAGTATGAAAGTTGTTCCTTATAAAGACTGATTGAGTGTTCCATCACATGGATAAGAGGGAACAAGACATAAATGGGAAAAGACAAGATATGACAGAGTGATGCTCAAATTAAACAGAAAAGCTTTGGTAAAATCATTTTTTTAAATTCTCAACTCTTTTTAGCACTAGATTATAACTAATTACAAAAGAATAGATAATTTAAGTTAAAAGTTGCGTAAATAGGAATTGTTCCCATTGCTGTATAGAAAAAGTGGAGAGAACGAGCACCTCCCTGAAACACCACACCAACTGCAAAGATATTATGGATGAAACAGATACAGTCATTTCAGAGGAATCCCAACATACTATTACTTTCCCTTGGACTGTGAGGTTGATTTCAGGCACAAACCAGTTCCTGCTCCTTGTGGTCAATTGCACATTTGCTTCAAAAGATTTACAAAAGAGGGATAAGGAAGAGTTACTTGATACACATCTAGAAAGGAAGGCAATACAATTGAGCAGGACCATAATGAAAAAAATTTAAGGAAGGGAAACTTGACTTATTTAAAAGTAGCTGAAAAGTAAAGAAGAAAGCTAGAGTCCAAAACTTCTTTTTTTATTATTATTATTATAAATTATAGCTGCATATATTAATATGATCATGGGGCATCACACCTACGGGGCATCTTACAAGGGTAAGGGTGAAACTCGGCAAATGTGAAATGTAAATGTCATGCTACGGTAACTAGGAAAATGCCAGGGAGTCCAAAACTTCTAATCTTTCATTCATTCATTTACTCTAAATATTTGAAGAACAGGCTTGTGTCTCATCCCAGAATATCAGTCTTCTGAGCTCTCATTTTACATTTTCAATAGCTATTGGTGTGTAATCTTTACATAGCTGTTTTACTGAATAGTATCACTTTAAAACTAATCTGCTCATTCAGTCACTCAATTGTTCACTTGACATTTATTGATAACTTGGTGTGTGCTAGGTTTGGGCAACAAAGGTTCCTCTGTGTCCAATTCATCCTCCTAGAGTTGGGTTTTGGTGATATGGAGGGCAGCCAGTCCTCCATGCCCCACAGCTCAGCCTGGCCACTACCCAAATGTACTGCTCTCTGGTGACCCTGCACTGTCATTCCCACTCTGCTTGGTGCTTTCTGTCTCCAAATTCAGACTCTCTTCACTCCTCTCCCTCTGCTGTTTTCTGCTTTCCCTCTGGAGTCCTTTTACACCAAAGACAAACTACCGTAATACATGAAATTATCCACGGAATACTTTGTTTGAATTAAACCTAGTTTTTACTTAGGGTACTTACTTTCTAGGAGCTTAAGTGAGTAGAGGCATCCTATGGGACCAGGGGGTTGGGCCTTCTTTCACCTGAGTCCCAAGGCAGCTTCCAGGTCTTGTAAATCCCCTTCTCTACTGAAGTTCATGTTAATTGCTCCCAATCACTGTTTGACACTCACTGGACACTCTGCTGATAACCTTCCTTTATTTGCTATGACTTTCCAAAAATCTAGTTAAATTCAGTTTCCAGACTCCTGATACCAAGAAGCTATGAGCTTTTATTTCCCTCTCTCCATTATCTTTCTTTTAATAGACTTACATATTAGAGCAGTTTCAGATTTACAGCAAAATTGAGTAGAATGTATAAAGATTTCCCATGAACAGATTAATAAACTGTGGTATACGCATACCATGGAATACTATTCAGGCATAAAAAGGTAGATACTTCACATCTTTTGTATATACCTGGATGTAGTTCAAGCACATTCTCCTTAGGAAAAGTATTGCAAGAATGATGAACCAAGCATCTTATGTACTCAATACTAATTTGAAACTAGTAAATAAACAACTATAGGCTGACACAAAGGAAGAACACAATTAAATTCAAGAATCAGGGAGGAGGGAATTGGGGGAAGAGCCTCAGTAAGCTCCCATCTAGTGGATATAATGTAGGCGTACACAGCACACCTCCTGGGGGAAGGGCTCAACTGTTATTCCGACTTTTCTTAACAAATGCAAATAATGTAACCTAACCATATTTACCTTTATATTAATCCAAAATTTTTTTTAAAAAATGTTTTTCACATACCTTGAACCTCTACACATGAATAGTTTCCCTTATTGCCAATAGTTGATGAACTTATAGTGATAAGTCATTGCCACCCAAAGTCCATGGTTCACAGCAGAGTTTACTCTGGGTGTTGTAACAGTGTTCTTTAACTTTTTCTCTTCTTGAGATACCCACCCCCATGGTCACATCCTGAACTTTGTTACCACCCTTTTCTGTTTTCATCTATCCACTCTCACTATAAACTTGGTTCTTTCATCCTGAATCTCTCACCCATGACAGTCACATGATTTCTTAAATCTTGCAGAAGTCTCCTACACTTTGAATTCTCCAATTTTCTTTCCCTTGCAACTTTACCTATCCTGAAATTCTTCTTGATTGGTTATTTTATTATTGATTTCAGAATTTTTAATATTTGATATCTTCATAATTCTATTTATGTATCAAGAAGAATAACTTAATAATTCAGTTTCTTCTCCAGCTCGGTACCCTGGAGATGGCTGGAGGGAATGCCATTACCATGCAGATTGCCTGCTTTTCAGATTGCCTGGTTTTCAGCCTTAGCTTGGCCCTGTGTTCTAGCTGACATCGTGTTAACTTGTTCATAGTCAAGATCTTTAAACACTGGCATTTCCACTCTCAGCCATTTAAAAGGTGTACAGTTGCACTTAGCCTCTGACTCCTGCCTTCCACAGATAAGTCTATGTGGGTACATTTGTTATTTCTTTCCTCCTTTTGTGTTTCTGATAAACTTCCTTCCGTCACCTGCAGGACTTTAGTCCAGTGGTTGTCTGTTTTACTTACACTTCCAATGATCCCTCACTAGAAGCTTCTTTATCCTTAATCTAAGCACAAGGCATTGAATCTGCACACTCTAAAACAAGCACTGACACTTGTCGAAAGTGAACAAAGGACATAGAGACGTACACGTAGAAGGAACTCAACTTCATAAAAGTTGTAGAACAAAAGCCTTGAAGGAAATAGACCAAACTTGACTATAGTTATCTGAGTCATGGAATTTTTGATTACTTTGATTTTATCCTTTATCCCTTCTCATAGCCTCAAACTTTCTACAATTAACATCTATTACTTTATTCTGTATATAAAGATTTTTTTTAAATGCCTTTTCAAAGATTTATAATCATGTATTTGTTCCTGTGTGCCATCCTAGTTTTAATTATGTAATATTTATCCAGCCAGGAAAATGTCTATATTTATTCCATTTATTTGATTTCTATTCATTCCTTAATTCCCTGATGTCTGAATTCCAACCTTTCAGTTTTACTGAGAGGCTCTGGTAGACTCAAGGTGACCTTCACTGTTGCCAGAGAACTATCATTCCTTGTTATGGTGGATCTTACTGTTGCATTTTGCTCTGTTGACATCTCTTTTCACCTAGAACAAGCGGTTCTCAACCTGTGGGTCGTGAACCCTTTGGGGATCTCCTGCATATCAGATATTTACATTATGATTCATAACCGTAGCAAAATTCCAGTTATAAAGTAGCAAAGAAGATAATTTTATGGTTGGGGGTCACCACAACATGAGGAACTATATTGAAGGGTCGTGGCATTAGGAAGGTTGAAAACCACTGACCTAGAACATTCTCCACCTTTAGTTTCCCTTCTCACCCTTGGTTCTGTCTCCATCATGCTATACTTTTTTCCCTGTAATGCCTTAAATGCTGGGATTTGTTTTTTTTTTTTTTTTTTTTTTTTTAAGATTCAGCCATCAGTTTATTGCTTTTATCTCCATTTGTGCCCTCCTGGGCTATCCCATCCACACAAATACTGTATATTATCCTGTACACATGCATGCTGCCCTCTTCAAAACCTCCAGTTCCCGTTCTGATCTAAAGAATTTTAAAGTTTAGGGGACATAAATGTACTTCATATATATAGTAAGAGAAATAATGGCCATTTTAAAAAACACATTTAATAGATTTTACACTATAGTATGTTTTATGCTTCAAATAGAAGTCTGGACTTGTGCATAGAGGATAGTTCTCATTATAGCCGACTGGGAATAATATACTCAGATACAATCACACAATAACATGTCAAAGAAGACATGCATTTTTTTGCAAAATTTTCACATTTTATTTTATTGGTGTTTATGTGGTGAATTTTACATTTCAATAAAACTGTAAATAAAATAAAAAGAATGCAAACACAATGCAACAAATACTACAAAATAAAAGAACAAATTTTCACTATCACTTGAAGATAAAAATTGTTATGACAAGTGCTATAGATAACTGATTATTTTACTGGTCACATACACTCTTACAGTGAGTGATAATCAGATATTCTAAAATACCTAGTGAAATTTTATAAATGGTATGGAAACAGAGGTTGGATTTCTTTTTCTTTTTTTTTTCTGTTGCTCTCAAGAATGTCTAAAAACATTAGAAAATCCCGATAATAATATACAGACACTTAGTCGACAAATAAGAATGAGAAGGAAGTGCTGATGTATCAATTGGAAGGCTGCAGAATGAATGAAGAAATCTGGTTCCTACTTGGTGCAATTAGTCTTTACATTTCCAGTTCTTTTTTTTTATTATTATTAAATCATAGCTGTGTACATTAATGCAATCATGGGGTACAATGTGCTGATTTGATGTACAATTTGAAATATTTTCATCAAACTGGTTAACATAGCCTTCCTGGCATTTTCTTAATTATTGTGTTCAGACATTTATATTCTGCATTTAGTAAGTTTCACCTGTACCCTTTAAGATGCACGTAGGTGTGGTCCCACCAATTATCCTCCCTCCACCCATCTGTCCTCCTCTCCTCCCCTCCCTTGCCCCTTTCCCCATACTCTTGTGCTGTAATAGGTTTATAGCTTTCACATGAAAGCTATAAATTAATTTCATAGCAGAGCTGAGTTTATTGGATACTTTTTCTTCCATTCTTGAGATACTTTAACAAAGATATTTTTACCAGAATGTTTATTGCAGACCAGTTCACAATTGCTAAGTCATGGAAAAAGCCCAAGTGCCCATTGAATCACACATGGATCAATAATTGTGGTATATGTACACCAAGGAATATTATGCAGCCTTAAAGAAAGATGGAGACTTTACCTCTTTCAGGTTTACATACATCGCTAGTTCTTTAAAGTGGATATGGTCTTCTTTTTCAACAAGTGAGCGCCATTCCCAAGGCTCTAGATTCTGCATCAGAAAACCTGGCTCACAGTTCAGCTCTCTCTTAGACTCTCTGATTTCTGGTGAGTCTTTTTTCCCCTGTGAGACTCATTTTCTCTATCTGTGAAGGGTATTGTGACACAAGAGCATTGTCGTGGAATCGCACATGCAGGGTAAAAGCCCTCTGTCAAACAGTCCATTCAATGTCTTGAAATAACAATTGAGTTCTTAATTTAATAAAAATAGTGTAACTTTCATCCTGCCATAGGATTAATGAATGTTTTAAAAGTATGAAAGGAGTACATTCGAGCTTTTTAGAAATAGCAATAATTATTTTTTCCCTCTTGCCTTTCCCCCAGGTCTTGTACAATCAGCTCTGGCTAACTGTGTATCAGTAGACATTAGCACACTCCCCCAGACTAGGTAGATCTGTGGTAACTCTTAATTTCTAAGGTCTGGAGATCTTGGTATGCATTCATTCCTCCATTCAGCAGATATTTACTAAGATTTGCTTCATGGAAAACAGATTAGCCCAAGTGGGTAAGTGGGATTTTAGGACCAAGGATGGAGAAAGAATAAAAAGTGACATACACCAGTTATCCCAGTATGTACTGAGGATAATGTTGGACAAAAACTGGGTTTTATTATTTGCTCTTCCCTTCACTGACCTGATGATCTTGGACCCATGACTTAAACTACCGGAGTCTCAGTTTCTTCAAACTTAAAATGAAAAGTGTAGATGAGATGAATTATTTTTCTACTCTCTTTCTATAATCCTAAAACTGATTGGGAAGCAAGATTCTTTCAAGAACTTTAACATTTTTCTTTTATTTATTCTGCTTCTACATATATAATTCATTTTTAAAATGTTTTGAAAAACACTTGGAAAGTCAATGTTTAACTTAACAGGCTATTTTGAAACCTTAAAATAAAAACTAAAACATAATACGCTTTTTCTTTTTCTTTTCATAAGTTTCTTTTGGAAGTAAGTGTGTAAGTAATGAATAAAACATCTAACTACATATGTGTGCAGATGCAAATAAAATTAAGCATTTCATAGCTGGTTGGAGCAAGAATTCCTATTCTAAGCCTTTTTCTTCACTTACACTGCTGCTTGGAAAAGGCAGGCAGGGAGAGACATCTTGTACCCAGGGCTAGTCAGAAAGTGACTGTTTTCTGGGGGTGGAAAGATAGAAATGATATTCTCAAAACATGACAAATACCACTAGGAGTTTAAGACCTGAGATAATCTGGGGAGATCTCTGGACATTTAACGCTGAAATCAATACATTTTTAAGTGATTTGCATATTCTGTGGCAATCTGAATTTCTTTCCCTGAGAGCTACTTGTTTCTGGTGAACCTTAATGCTATCTGAGGGTTAAATTCAAATTGTGACCTCATATTTAAGAGCAAGTTAAAAACAAGTAGAAGCCCCACCATTCCGTTGTTACACATTTTTATATCTGGGACCATATGATGTTGAAAAGAGAGGTTAAGCTAAAATGTACTTTTTTTGTATGTTTGAACTACTCCAACTGAGAAATTAATGTTTTTGAAAGCCCTTTCTATACAGAGGCAGAACGGTGGTGGTCGGGGGAGGGGCACCACCCGTTATCCCGTGTGTGGTTTCTGAGTTACCTGCTAATGTGGTTGCACGGGAAATTTACTGAAGCTGGTGCCCACGGTACCCTGAGCATCTCATTCTGAAACAATTGTTTCTGGGTGTGAGAGGATGCCTAGGAGAGCAGAAGGGTTCTGTGTCAATCAAAGCTAATCACTGGTACAGGCGGAGGGTTTCATTGGCCTTCATGCTCTAAGCTGTGCTTCCACATCTGTGTTTGAAGAGATTAGAGAGGGGCTTCATACGAGAACTGTATTAGTTAAGCTGATCAACAGTGTTCGGAATAAATCATGAAGAAGTTGAGTGCCAGGAGGGAAGGCACGGCAAGTTGGAGAGTGAGACTGACGAGGACAAAGTCCCCCCGGCTGCCCCCTTTTGTTTTGGGGGTTTGCTCACTGGAGGGCATTACCAGGTGCCATGCTCCCGCCACCTCCTAGCAAACACCAGGCAGCTCAGCCAAGAAGCCCCGCCAAGGTTCTCAGCGGCGCGCTCGCCACGCTTTGGCAAAGGGCTCCGGTTTTATTTGAGATGCTTCACGGAAAACAGATTAGCCCAAGTGGGTAAGTGGGATTTTAGGACCAAGGATGGGGAAAGAATGAAAAGTGACAACGATCCCAGCAACAATAACACCAAAGCCCTCTCTCCCCGCTTGCAGCTCTCTTCCCCCGCATGAAGGCCGTACGCGGGCACATAAATTATGAGTGACAAGTATTTGAACCAATAAAGAGGGCACTATATTTTATATGCAGTAAATTTAATTCCAGATTGTGTTTCACCTCAGCAGGGTGACATGTTTATTGCCAGTGAAAGATGAAAGCCAAGGGAGTTGGAGGCGAGCGTCAGCAGTTCTAGTGGGCACCGCACAATGAAGGTTTGACAGACCGGCGGCTGAGCCCTTGAAATGAAATGCCAGATCAAATTTTACCCCAAAGGGGTCAGATGTACTGTCGTGCCCCCAAACTCGCAATACCAGCTGAATAAATGAGCAGGGTTCGGCTGAGAGCTGGGGGCCCAGAGCGCCCTCTGTGAATTTCTGCTGGCAGGATGCTCCTCTGCGCAGCCGGCCTGGGAACGCAGGACCAGGGCCGGGCGCATCTGAGGGACGAGGGCAAGTGCCGGGGCCTCTGTGGGGCTCTAAGTGTCGTTTTAAAAATCTATTAAACAGATCGAAAAGTAGAAGTGAGTCTGAATTGATCCTCCCGTCTCTCAATTTCACCTTACAAGCGCTCAGCTCAGGTGTTCAATTTATTGAACCATAACCTCTTTTTAAACAATCAACATCAACACGCAATAAATATGCTCAGCAAGGGCAATATTTACATGCACGACTCATTGTTTGGGAAGATTTATTTATGGAGGAGCTGACTGGCAATTACATTGGAGTTCCTTTGGCCGGCTGTGGCACTGTGTGGCCTGGTCCTGGTGACTGCAAGGAGTAAGCACATTGAAAGAGGTGAATCCTGTTTTTTGTGTTGTTTTTTTTTTTTTTTTTTTTTCCTATGAAATAGGCCCTATGCCCTTACTGCAAATGTGAGGGGGCAGTCATGTTGTAATCTACATAGGAATTTACTTTTCATCTCAAAAAAAAAAAAAAAAGGAAAGGAAAGAAAAGGAAATTTAAAAAAGGAAACATTTCTGGCCCAAGGAAAGAGTGTCCACAAAGAAGAATTTAATGTGATAATTCCTATAATGACGTTGGTAATTCATGGAAAATAACGGCCAATCATTCTTCTCTGCACTTGCAAACAGAGTCTATTATCCAATACATGAATTGAGCTAGTCAAATGCTTTCAAACTCATGTGTGTAGACAGAATGTCATCAGCTCTTGAATCAATCAGAAGGGTTCACATTTTAATCAATTCCTTTTGCTGACCCTGCCCTGTAGGGTAGGCAGTGAAATTTACCACATATTTAATTTCACATAAAAGTATTTTAAGAATGTTTCTCATAGTTCAGTGACGTGAAAATGTAAAATTTCTGGACTTTGTAATTTCTGAGTTTCTCTCTCTCTCTCTCTCTCTCTCTCTATCTCTCTCTCTCTCTCTCCTGACTTAGTACATCTTTTCTTGATTGTACATCTTTTACTTGTTATCACAGGAGCTGTAGAGACCAGGTACTCTCATGCCCGCATGGGGGTCTAGGAACCCAAATAATGTTATTAGCACCGCCTTACGGATCTTTTGAACCTTAAAGGACTTATTTGTTTTCTGTAAGAGACACCTCACAGTTGGTGAATGGAACTCCGGACAGAAAGCAAAGGGAACCTGAATTACTCCTGTATTTCCCTATGAAAGAGGCCTTATACCCTTACTGCAAATGTGGGGAGGAATTTATTCTGTAATCTACGTAGGACTTTACTTTTCATCTCAAAAACCAAAAAGAAAATAAAAGTAAAGAACAAAAGAAAAAGGAAACATTTCTAGTCTAAGGAAAGAGCATCCATGAAGAAATAGATACAAGAACACCTGCCACATGAATAACACCTGCAGAAAAAGTGATTGCGTCCCTGTCCCCACCCCTATGGATGTTGTGAGGGTGTGTGTTGGTCAGAAGGTGTTCACTTTTTTGGTAAGACCTTTAGATGAAAGTTGCTGTATAAAGGGCACTTTCCCCCCGGATCAAAGGGACTTAGCTATGAATGTTATAGACACCAGTTGCCATTGCTAACACCGTGGTCCAGCATTGTTTTCCGACCACTGGAAGTTACTCTGGTCAGTCATTCCTTTTTCTGCAATGGTCCATGCAGCATAGAATTGAAGCATTTATAAGCCCCTGTCCTGTGTGCTGCACCAAGCATTCCACACATCTCTCATTTATCCACCAAACTGCTTCTCTTCCTCCCCCAGCTTCTATGCGTCCTGACCTTCTGTTTCTCTGTGTTCCCTGCTGTTTCCTCCATTTTCCTTTCCAGGCTGTCCTGTCTGCATTTCAGTCCTCCTGTGTTTGGCATGGAGTCCCATGTGCTTGGCACATACCCTTCTTCTTGGCCAGAGAGCCCCAGAAGACTTCACAGGCTTTCAAAGTCACATAGCATGAAACCCTGCCAAACCAATCTATTCAGTTTGTTTCCCTTTTAGCAGGTCATAATTATTGGTCTTACTTAAAATTCATTATAAGGATATAAGGATCAAATAATGGGATAGGAGGATTGGTATATTTGAGACAACTGAAAACATTAAGTGATGTCAGAAGAGGAATGATACTGGACTCATAAATGATCAGATTCATTATAATGACTAATGTGTGAGACTTCCACACATTTTATAGTTTGAATAAACAGATTTCACATTACGAATGTATGATGAACCACCTTTTATTCTGTTGTTATACTGTTTTTGCCTTTTATTCATCTTGAAATCAGGCCCTCAAATTTTCATACCATCTCCCAGGATCCTCTTAGATTCGTGCTTCCTATCCAAGTCCACAGCCAACATCGACAGTAAGGCATTTTTCACCTTAACCCAGGTGACCTCAGCTAATTCCTACTAAGGGGGCTGAAACCTTTCTCTCTGTGTCATTGCCTCTTGAAGCTGCTTTCTTTTTGTCTCCTCTATAAAATTAAATTGAAGCTACTCGTAATTTATTTTACTCTGTTCTCTGACCCTTTCAAACCCACTAACTTGACAGTGGGCATTCATTTGGAGGCCCAGTTTCCTTCTAAACAACTGTGTTGCCAGAGTGTTTTTTGAAGCATGTTTAGTACGTACCAGTGTGCCTAGCACACAATAGTTGCTAAATAAATGGAACCTCATCATTCACTATGACACGTGGTCCTCCTGTTTTTGCCTGGCTAATCTGCTCCTTATTTTTAGAAGATGACATCACATCAATCTCCATCCAACTTTGCTCATGATTTTTGTAGATTTTTTTTTTCTCTTGTTCTTCTCTATTCATAACACCTAGCTCAAGGTCCCCTCCTGCCAGAAATCTGTCTGTCTGCATCCCAGGAATAGAGAATAAATGGATATCAGGGGAACTTTTGGGTTAGGTTTAGTTATTTCATATAATTGAAGATTATATTTTGAGAGAATACCTGGATCTGTTGAATAATAACTTGTGCTAAATCATGTTAAATTTCTCATGCATGTTTTTACGTTTAAGCTCTAGACATCCGTAAAGGTACAATTAAATGTCTGCCTCCACCATCCCATGCTACCCTTACCCCCATCCACAAAGTGAGTCACTCTGGTTATCTTTGGTTTTAAAGATAGTGATTCTCTGTTTGTTAGGCTGAATTATCTGTTTGCCAAGTTTGGCATGAATCACATCATATCAGATCTTGTTCAACTTGCCGGGTTATAGCAACCTTAATGGAGGTGGAAAAGGCAGAGTGGAATTCAACCTGGCAAATGTTTACTGAAGATCTAGAAGGCCAGTGAGTCTGTGGTGAGACACAGATGTGTGGGCAGCCTCAGGCTGACAAGCACTTACATGTCAGTAAGAACAGGGACAGCTGTGAGAAGGACACCAGAGCAAGATGATTGGGAGCAAGGTATTCCATAAGCGATGGTCGGCAGTCCAGTCTTAGCAGACCACCAAGGGAAAGTCAAGGAAGAGGTTGGACTTGATGCTACATGTACTGGGATCCACTTAAAGTTTTGGAATAGGCAAGATTAAAAAATATATATATTCAGTCATGTGTCCTAGCGTCCCCGAATAGCATATAGTTAGTGATTATTATTGAATGGAGAAGTAAGTGATATGGTGGTTACATTCTTTTCATATAATTGGATTTCCCGCTCACTTCTAATGATCTTAGAAGTGTCTGCAGCATCTGAGTTCCATAAGATAATGTTTGTCTCCAACAGTGAGGGTCAAAATTGATTATAAAGGAGCAAAAGCTGACGTGCATTTGAGAGGACAGTGGTTGAGTTGAGACCAAGGAAATAAACAAGAGAAAGAGTTGTAATTACAGGCAAAAATGAGCATTTTAGAACAACATTGAATAAAAATATTGCCTGGGATAGTAAAGTTCAGTTGTGCTTACACTGCTAAGATTTCTTTAGCTCTCCTTCCATACACTCTTCCCCCAGAAGGTGTTAATTGATGTTGGCATTGAATCTTCTGAAGTGGTGGAATTTTATATTTTAAAACATCCAATTAGCTGCAAAAATGAGTGATGGAATGGGTAGCTGAATATTTTTAAAGGCCAAGAAGTACCTTCCGTTTAGAGCATGTACAACAGTGCCCTGAATCAGCCTCAAAGGATCTTTCCTTCAACTTTTGTTTTATCTCTTTGTACAAAAGCTAGGATGGCAGCATACACTTCCCAGAGGAGAAGCCTCACAATTTTCTTCAGAATGCCAAGAGTTATAGTGAACGATAAATAACCTCCCTGTAACAAGCGGTGCCCCCCCCCCCCCGGAACAAACTGTTCAAATCTATTTGAATAAAAAGCCCACACATATATCAAATTAAACAAAATAGCATTGTTCCAAATACAGACCAGGCAGTCTTCCCAGACTCATGTCAGTAAAATTTCATAGCACTCCATACCATTGTACAGCAGCTCTCTTTCTTCTCTCCTTTATGTGTGAGTGCAGAATCACTATTCCTAGACAAAGGAATGCAGACAGAGGCTGTGCCCCCACCACGCAGTTGAATAAAATAAAGGTCCAACAAGGGACTTTGATGGCAAGAAAAAACAATCCACCTCTGAAAATACAGGTGGAGATTACATCTCACAACCAGATTAGGAACTGATCAGCAAGAAGCTATTTTGCTTATTGCCAGCACAAATATTTTCACATTTGATGAGGCATAACTCTGGATCAATCTTAATGAACCAGGAAGCTAATTGTGTGCTGTTGTTGTGAGATGGGTTAGGGGCAGTGGTGTGCTGGGGCTGCTTTGCACTAAAAACAGCCAACTATTACATTTTCAGGATTTTGCAATCCTTTTGTTATATAAAACCATCCTTAAAAATTAATTTTTAAAAATGCACAAAGTTAAAGTTCAATAAGTTACACCAAAATAAAGCTAAAGTTCCAAATGTATTGCTTCTTATTTTTTACTATCATCTGTACTCTTGAAGTCATTTACATTGCTTGTGTCTATCTGGTGGATGTAATATGGAATGGTGGGATACTTTTGTGCTTCTTCCCCAATTCCCATTCAGTGGTGTTATGCTAGTAGCTTAGAATTGACCACTTACCCAGAGTTATTATTTCCCCCCATACACACAAACAGAGCTGATTGTTAAACATTTATGAGCATATTCCTAGGTGGAAGCTCTTTGAGAGCACACATAACTTCCCATGCAATCTTAGACTATTTAACTGAATGGGAATTTGACAGTGTTCAGTATCTTAAGGTTAAGAAGTGTCTGTGCAGGACTAGGGCAGAGTTTGTATGTTGTGCTCTCTTCCGTAAGGATAAACTCAGGAATTAAAGTAAATGCCTCCAATCTGGCATCTCCATTTTTTTTTTTTTTTTTTTTTTTTTTACCATTAGAAGATATTTATCATTAGGATGAATTGCTTTATTAGGGAACGTTTATATTTATTCTCACTGCCATGATATTTTTTCAGTTTTACTAAGTATGGTATAAGTTAGCCTGAATTGTGGTATAAGTTAGCAATAATGGAACTGTTATGCCCAGGAGTCCCCCCAAATTCCACACCACCAGACCAGTCAAACTAAAAAGGAGTCCTTTTATTGAAGAGCCGGCAAATACCTCAGTGTCCCAACATGGGGTTTCTGAGAGCAGCCCCGAGTTGTCTAAGGCTCTGACTTTTATAAGGCAAAATATTTCCAGGGGGCAGATAAACATAGTCATAGAAGTGAAAAACAGCAGTTAGGGGAAATCATGAGAGCAATTAATAATTTTCCTTTGCAAAACAGGTACAATCAGATAGGGCAGGGGACTCGCAGGTGAGGATCATACACAACATGATCATAAAAAACTATAATCATAAGGGCCACATGGTCAGTAACTTATATTACTAATAATTTTAGCTAAAGGCATTTATAGTTACACTGGGAGGGAAAACAAGAGGAACTCGTTTTTAGAGGTGATGGAACGTGACAGAAAGGGAGTGAACAGTAAAATGGAGTCAAATTTGCTCTTTTAATATTTTACATCATATGCAAGTAGCATGAAGACCACCTTACAGAACATCAGTGAAGCATAACTGGAGGAACTTTGCCACCATGTTCCCCACTCTTCTCATCCTGCCCAAGCATCTGCTCTCATCACACAGAGGAGAGAGACCAGGAAAAAGCAAGCAAGGTTGGAAACTACAGTTGGAGTTCATAGTGATGAGGTCTCACGCTACACTCGGGCTGCCACAGCTGCCTTTCTAGGCTTAAAGCTGAAAGTGACATTATTTCTTATCATTGGAACACTAGAAGTTTACATAATTATTACCCATTTCCCCAATTCAGGGCCTATTCTTGATTAAAGACAGTTGAATTATAATAATTTATAATTTATTTAAGTAATGGTAGTAAAATAGTCTTAAGATATCCAAGGTTATACACACAGAGTACAGCATAATACATATACATTTGTGTGTATATGTGGATCACTACCAAGTTTTGAGATACACAAAAATAGAGAAACATAAAATCCACACAGATGGAAACAAAGCCCTCCTAGAACCACTGATAAGCTGAGAGAGTTGAAATTTTCATGGGTGAATCAGAAAGGACACTGCTGACCGTGTTTCTTGTGATAGAAATAATGGAGCATAACATAGTCTATCTCAAAACTTTCATAGTGACATATACATATATATATATATAATATATCAAACATATATCTCTATGTGTATATATACATACATATACACACATAGTATAGTATATTATACTATACACACTTAAGTTATACATATGGACAGTACCAAAATAATGTATATACATTTTAAGAAAGAAAAAAAATTGTACTAAAATTGTAATAATATATTCCAGTAATGTTTCTTATCTTGTATATTGTATCTCTTATAATTTCAGAAATCAAATGTGACTTTAGCATTACAATTTTAACACAGTTTTTTTCCCTTTTTTACAGTGTATATACATTTTATTGGCACCCTTTTATATGTACACATTTAACTGACCCTTGAACAATGTGGAGGTTAAGAGCACTGACGCTCTGCACAGCTGAAATTCCACTCATAATCTCTGAAACCCCCAAACTTAATTACTAATAGCCTACTATTTACTGGGAGACTTACTAATAAAATAGTCAACTCACATATATTTTATATTATATATATTTTATACTGTATTCTTATAATAAAGTAAACTTGAGAAAAGGAAATGTTATTAAGGAAATCATAAAGGAAAGAAAATATATTTATTATTCATTAAGTGGAAATAGGTCATCATAAAGGTCTATCCTCACTCTCATCTTATTCACATTGAGTAAGCTAAGAAGGGGGAGGAGGAGGAACAGGAAAAACCACATTTGAGTGGACCCGTGTGCTTCAAACCCATGTTATTTAAGAGCTAACTGTATATATATTTTTAAACAAAAAAATGTGCTTTGACCTGGAATATCTGATCAGAGCTCATTGGATGAAGTTTATGCCAAGAATAAGACAGCATTAAAAAAAAAAAATGTTCTAAAACAAGAAAGTATAAATATAAATAAAATTGCATTTCTGTTGACTATACTATTTCATGATTTTATGCTAAAAGAGGCCAATAACTACTTCAGCATCCCTCAACCAAGTTCCCTTTTTTTTTAGTGAATAAATCTCTCTAAGAATGTTGGGTGATCTTGCTATTGGCTTCTGTGCTCAGGGTGGTTTCTCCCATGTTTAAATGGCACCAGCAGACACAGTCTACCTTGAGGATCAGACCCCTTATGTCACAATATTAAACAATTATTTTTGGCTGCATCATTGGTTTCAACTGCCTGAGGTGTCTCTTGTGTTCCAAATCAAGTCAAATTAAGACTGCATACACTAGTAAATTAAAGAAACAGATAAGCAGAAACAACAACAAAAACAATAGGAAGATTATCCTTGTAATGTTTCAATAAGCAACTTCTATTAGGAAAAAAAAAAAAAAAGATTATTAATGCTAACCCAGGTTTGAACTTAAAACACAAAATTTAAACTGATTTGCACAATGTGTTTTTACAAGTAACCTGTGCTTTTAATAGTCACTCTTTAATACGTGACAAGTATCATCTTGAATTTTATGTGAACTGATTCACAAAAGTCGTTCAGCAAATTAATGTAGTTTTGGAAAATTAACAGCAAAGTAGGCATGCCGCCAAATGTCTAATGACAAATTGAAGGGTTTGGAGATGTGTCTGTCTATTTGCAGTACTAGAACTGTTTTCAAAACAAAAACACACTGAAAACAGTGCTGGCACGATGGAAGATGCAGTCATTATACAATTTTAATTGACAAATAATTCCATTTTATGTGAATAAATTCACCTAGCCAATAACTACATTATCATCTATCATATACTGGTTTCCCGTCCCATCTCATGCACCTTCTAATTTTGATGAATTTGATCAAATATGTATCTGGCAGCATAGATGTATTGGCAAGTCAAGGAAAGACCACAGTGAGTTGGTAGAGGCAGACAGGAGGATGTGATTTGTCACAGGGACAGAGACCTTCAACATTACCTGTTGTGCAGATATTATTATCCTTCATTTATCTTCCCGCCTGAACATTCAGATTGTGATGTATCCTATTCTTTCAACAAGATGCTGAGCATTTCTCCAATTTAACTCAGGTATACAAGGAGTATATGTGTAGGGGTGGAGACTGGGAAAATTAGAAACCTTTATCGATCTATGTATAATTAATCTTCCCGCGTTGGCTTTAAAGTCCAGCATAATAGCCTCAGAGTAGAGCCCACGCTCACATAAGGAGCAGAGCTGCTGAAATGCAAAATGATTACAAATATGAACATACTCTAGCTAAGGGCAGGTATTCCAATGGCGGCATTAAATATAAATACAATAGAGTATTGACATAATGTAGTAAGGTTCCCTCGCTATTAAAAGGCTTTGTTCTAAAGCGTATCTGTGTACACAATGAAATGATGAACACAGTGCATCACATAGCTAAATTTAATATATGCAGGGGTATGATGTTTGCAATGCATGCATTTCAGCAGGTCCCATTAGTGCGCCTTTCCCCTCCAGTGAAAACAGAATGAACCACAGCCCCTTCTGGTTTGCATAAAGCAAACAAAATTAGATTTGCTTTGCTGAATTGAAACCCGCTTGGGATTGTGAGCCTCTCTCGGGGACAAATTACTTCAAACAATCCCTTTGTACCATAACAAAATCAAAAAATTCAGGCCAATCAACATGGCTCAAAACCCTTAACACAAGAATTAATAATACAACCTAGTCTATTTTCATTGCTTCTGTGCTACAGCTCCTTGTTTTAATGTAATTACACTTATTTGCCGTCCACATGTTAAGTAAGCTTGCATATGTTAAGTAATGCGACATAAAACAACTTTCCTAATTTTACCATTGCTACAAGCATTGTTCCCCCTGGAATAAGATCCGAGCATTGGACAAGTTGAACACTAATGTTATTAAATTAAATCTATTTTTAGACCCTTGATAAATGAATATAGACAAAATGTCAAATGTTTCTTCAGATAGGTGTAGAAGCTGATTGACAATCAGATTAGTCTATTAGGAATATTGGTTTATGGAGTGTTATTCACTTGATATCTGTTGGCTCTGAAAGCCCATTGCCCTGCAGAAGAGAAGTGCACATATGTCTGTAAATATAGAATCCCTTAAATCAAGTATCTGGTCAATGATTGCTTAACTTCAGCAGCTGGAGTTAGTGTCAAGATGATATATATTCCTACTGCTTTTAACACCTGAAAATCAACAGAGGTTATAGACCACTAAAATTTTCATCTGAACCACAAATGTACTGACTTTATAGATTTGAAATTTAAAATCTGGGATAATTTTCTTTCTATTGCTTTTTTAAAAATGTATAGATCAGATAGAATACTTGAGCTCACCAAATCTTGATCTTTTGAGTTCAAAAGAAGTTTTCCCTCATTGCCTACTCCTTCACAAACATAGTGTCAGCTTTAGACAAGAAGGATATGTTAAATATTTACATTATGTATCAAGGAAGGTTTTACATAATTGTTAAAATTCAGTTAATTTTGAGTAACTTGAATAAAACTCACTTGACATCAAATAAACACTGAGGAGAAAGTCAAAAACAGCCTATGCTTAAACATGGACGTCTCTACATAACCATGAGAGCGTTTACACACAAAACACCTATCAATGTGGCTCATCCAATTGTCAATTCTTTCCAGAAGATCATTTAGTCTCATTGTTTGCTATCGAATAGGTAAATAAACATGATTGACATTTTTCTCCTTCCTACCACCTATGCAGATTCAATCTGACTTTTTAACACACACATGATTATATAAATTATTTACTAAAGATATTATACTAAATATTTGCAATTAGACATTTCTTTTAAATATTGCAAAATAGTTAATGGTGTCAAAATGTCTCAAACTGGGTCTACAAGTATGTTTTCTTTAGGAAGGACATTCTTTAAAACAGGTAAAATCAGATTGCTGATTTTATTGTGATTTATGTAAGGCACAACAGCCCCAGTTTCCTAGCAGTCTTCTTATAATCAGCCTATGTCTGAGCCCTGAAAGCACTTACATTTGAAAATCCCTAACACTGGATTAGTCAGTTATATAGAAATGTATAGTATACAAAATACTTAAGGAAGGTTATAAAAGTGGACTCAAGCCATTGGGATTTCCCCAGATGAAGAAAACCCACCCTGAGCTAGGTGTGCCTATGTATGTATTTAATTCCATTTAAACTCCCCACCCACACCCCTTAGAATCTGTGTTGTTGTACCGGTGAGGGGAGGGAAATGGATGGCATCCTGGGAGAAGACTCAAGGTCAGTGGATCACGTTGGTATTCCAGCGTGAAAGACCGTTCTCCACCTCTTCAAGTCAAAATGTTAACAGCACAGTTCTTTTAAAGAGCAAGGGATGATGTCACTATTTTCATTTTATTCATAAGACGTAGGAATGCAAACTACCTTAGTTTTCTGCTATTTTTTGTTTTCTATTATTTAGGTTTTATATTAAGTCCTTGGATCAGTTCCCAACCTATTGTGATTCTAATTTGATTTGTATACCTCCTTCTTTCTCAGAGGTACTTTAAAATCTGAGATAAAAGGACATGAATTAGTTGTATGTACATGCCAGAGCAGTGAGAGCAGGGATACCAGATCAGGGAGCAGAGTTCAGCTCAGAAAGAACAATTCCTGGATCTTACACCTGCCCCCCGCTCCTCCTGCTCCTTCCCCTCCCCAGTCACTCTTTTGTTCCCCAGCTGTACCTCAGGGCCCCACCTCTTTCTCACACCGGCTCCAAGTGTCCAGTTTAGCCTCTTCTCTCCTTTCTCATAAGCGGTAACGTTTTGGTTAAGTACATTAGCTTCTCAGATGTGCTGTTTCTCTGCCTCTAAAGTGCTGATACCTGCCCATGGTGGATTTTCTTAAATGATGAGATTATCTCCTTTGATAACTATGTTGCATCCCACATATGCCACTGTTACTGCCTTTCTCTCCTTAGACTCTCTCATGTGTCCGTGTGTCCAGCTGTTACTGAGTTAGATGAAGACTGTTAGCCCAACGAAAGTAAAGGAGGCCTCTCTCAGATTAAATTCTGCTAGCCGTCAGTTCATCACTTTCTTCTGATTTTAAGGAAAAGAAAGTGATGTTGATCTAGTGTAGCTGGGAGGAATTCTAGCAGACTTGTTTGAAATACTCAAATAGCCCCGGGAACTTTAGATTTTGCACAGACATTCATACAATATATAGAATATCGTCATGAGTCGTGTTACAAAGTTAAAAGGGGAGGTCCAGGGTATAGAGCAGGCATTCTCAAACTTTTTAAACAGGGGGCCAATTCACTGTCCCTCAGATCATTGGAGGGCCGGACTATAGTTTAAAAAAAAAAAAAAAAAAAAGCTATGAACAAATTCCTATGCACACTGCACATATTTTATTTTGAAGTAAAAAAACAAAACGGGAACAAATACAATCACATTGCTTCATGTGGCCTGCGGGCCGCAGTTTGAGAATGCCTGGTTTAGAGACTACCAAATCAGGCTAGATTTTAAGGCATTTCCGCTGCCTCCTAGAATGGTGAGAACTTCTCATTAGTGGCCACACCTGTATAAAAGAAATAGTAATACCCATCTTGCAGCGTTGCTTTGGGAATTAAATGGGAAAATACTAGAAATATGATAGGTAGTCAAAAATTGCAACAATTATTTATTTGACAGTTACATAAAGCACCTAGCATAGAATCCAGAAAATAGTACAGGATCAATACAAGCTAGTTCCAGTCATCCGTATCTTCCTCAGTTTAACAAAAACATTTTAAAATTTGACCTCAGTGGACTCTTCCATTTTGTAACTAGTGTAAATTACTTTATCAAAGAATTTTTCACATTCTAAATAGTGTCACAAGGAAACATAATTTGACCTCATTATGAAAATGTTAACTCATTGATCTGATGAATTATAAAATTTATCAATGTAAGACCACAAAAGAGGTGAGCAACAGATAAAAATCATAAGTTACGACAAAGTAACTAAAAATGGACTCATACTATGTCCACCATGTACGTTGCACATACAGACCACAGAAACACTCTGCAAGTATTAGGTAATTAATTAAAATGAAAAATACTTGTGATGAATTTTATTATTCTGAAACAAGGCTCATGTTTTCACTTTTCTCACGTAAAAACTACCATCATCTCCTGCCGGAAAAATCTTCTATTTCTTTATTTCTTTATGTAACCCCTTTCTCTTTCACCCTGTACTGTTAAAGTGTCACGACAAGACGATGTGGTTAGCAAGAAGATGGATATAGAGGACAATGAAACAGACAGAGCCCAGAGATAAAGCCACAGGTATATGGCAAATGATTTGTAACAAGGATATCAATGCAGTCCAGTGGGGGAAAAATGGTCTTTTCAATGTATGGTGTTTTAATAGCTGACTATCCATATGGGGGGAAAATGACTTGACTCTATACCCTACGCAAATTTAGCTCAAAATATATTGTGGTCATAGATGTAAATGTAAACAGTTAAAACTATAAAATTTCTGCAAGAAAACATAAAAGAAATCTTTGTGTCTTTAGGATAAAAATTTCTCAGAAATGGCATAAAAAGCACAAACCATAACCTAAAGAAATTGAAATATTGTAGCTCTTTAAAATAATACATTCTGCTTTTCACATACGTAATTTAGAATATAAGAAGACAAGGTATAAACTAGGCTTTGCAATACATATATGTTATAAAGGCCTTTATCAAGACTTATAAAGTAACAACCGAAATAAAAATGGGCAGAAGATTTAACAGACTTTTCACAAAGAGATATGCACGAATGACCAATAAACATGGGAAAAGATGTTCAACATCAATAAATATCAAGGAAATGCAGATTATAATGACAATAAGATATCAGTACATACCTACTAGGGTGGTTACAATTAAGAAAACGGAAATGCCGAATAGTGGAAGGTTAGAGAACAACCAGTACTCTCATACAACGCTGGTGGAAATATAAAATTGTATTGTCACTGTGGAGAACTCTTTGGTATTTCATGTAAAATTTAATGCGTAATGAACATGTAACCAGCAATTGTACTACCAGTAATTTACCAAGAGAAATGAAACAATGTCCTTACTCAAATAACTTTTACCTATAGCTCAATTTTGGAAATAATGTTAAATGTAAATTAACATGAATGAATAAAGTAATTTGATATATACATATAAGGAAGTATTACTCAGTAAAAAAAAAAAAAACACTCATGGATAAACCTCAATTATGCTCAACAAGAGATGTCAGACAAGGGAGAGGAGATAGGGCATGACTCCATTTAGATGTGATTCTAGAACAAGCAACTCCATAGTGATGTAAAACAAACCAGTGGTTGTCTAGAGATTGAGATGGGGCTGGGGGGTTAACTGTAAAGAAAAGGGGAATTTTGAGGTGTGATGGAAATGTTTAAATATTGTTGCAGTGATGATTGCAAGTTTGCATGTCTGTCAAAACTCAATAAATTTTATACTCAAAATGAATGTATTTGATTGCATATAAATTATTACGTCAATAAGACTTATGTTTAAAGTAGCTAAGATCTAAATGCATGCAACAACGGACTGTCTGGTTACTATAATACTATAGTAACTATTGTGAAACCAATTGTACATGCAGTCAAATAGCAGAAAACCTCCCTTTGGAGAAAAATCACGATTCAAAGTTTTCACTGCTAAAATTACGTTTATGTTTGTTTTAGAAGTTTGCTTCTATAAGTAGGCTCCAGGCTTGGCTGTACCATTTATTTTCCTTTGGCAAGTCAGTTAACTTTGCTAGACCTTGGCTTCTTCCTCTGTGGAAAGAGAGGCCTGGCCACCATTCAGATTTAATAAAAAATTATTTAGCACCTACTCTGACCCAGCTCTGTGCTGGATGGCCTCACCTACTTCATTTCTTTCAACTACTGCTCTCATATGTCACTTCACATTAAAAAAACAAGGTTTTAGGGTTTTTGACTTTTTCATTTTCAAGGAAAATTGCCTCTACCCAAAAATGTTAGTTTGTATTACATTACCTTCCAATCTTGCTAGCAAGCAGAGAAGTTCAAAACTTTATTATGAAGTGAAAATCTGATTCAATGTGCTCAGACGAACTTTTACTTTACTCCATTTCCAATTCACCTCCCACAGTTTGAGAAAATAAACTTTTAAGTTTCAAACCAAATCATGATAAGCTTCAATTGCCTGAGCCATAGAATTCTTCCACTGACAGAATTTGACTGTTGATAAATTCAACTCCAGGGTCTAGGGCAGGAGGAGAAGCTAGCAAGCCCCGGACGTGGGAGGTATTATTTCAGAAGTGCCTACGTGTTGCTATAGAGAGGTGTGGTAAGTACGTGACTGAAAAATGCAAATTGTACCCAGTTGCCTTCCCAAGGGTTTCTTCCTTCCAGAGAGAGAGAAATCAGCACAGCCTCTAGGAAGAGACTATTAAAAAAAAAAAATGCTTTCCTGGAGATGGTGCATATAATATAGTCATTATAATACAGCCTAATATATTTCTAACATATCAGAAAACAGCATTTCATAATGTAAGCCTTGTTACTTCTGGACACTAGAACCACTCAGTTTTTTCTTTTTAGATTTATTTCTGGTGTTCCTGCCTCCCTCTGTCTGTCTTTTTCTTTCCAGAGGCTCAGCTTTTTCTATTTACTGGTGTTATTCTCTTACACTAACTTTCCTTCTCAATTTTTTCTTTTTTTAATTTTTAATGCTTCTCTGCTCATTCAGAAAAATAAGAAAATGTAGATAAGCAAAAGTAAAACCATACACAATGACAAGCAGCTGTTCTATAACCCAGATATCATTATCAACACATTTAATATTTTATTGTGGACATTCCTAGAATTCTTCAATCCATATTTATGTATAAGTAGAAAAAATGACAGTGGAGTCAACTGATTATTCAGGGAGCAAAAGAAAACTGAAGAAGGAAAAAAAAAAGGCAATCTCTAAAGATTATCTAGCCTAAGAGAGATTTGAAAAGATAATTAGATCCATACAAATAATAAGGAATGTTATAAATAAGCTATAACCAGAGGAAAAGGCCTTGGGAAAATTCAATATATGATTGACAAAATGAATAGTTTAAAACAAGATGTGGAAAATAAAGTTGAAAAATTATTTCACGAAGTTGAGCCAAAGAGAAAGGGATAAAAATATGAGAAGCCACATGAGTCATCTAGAATATCTAATATTCTATGAATGTGAGTTTTAGAAAAAGAGAACAGAGAAAAATAGAGGGTAGGAGATTATAAGAATTATTCATTCGCCTTGTACTTAGCCATGTTCTAGGTGCTGGAAATGTATCAGTGTACTAAAAAGTCAAAATCCCTGCCCTCATCGAGCTCATATTAGTGGGAGGAGAAGATAACAAAGATAAGGGGGGAGAAATAAGCAAATTATTAAAATATAATCAGATAGTGACAGGTGCTAAGAAAAAAGCAAAGCAGGTGAGCAGAATAAGAATGCTGGAGAAAGGAAGAAGGGTCATAATTTTTTAAAGAATCCTCATGGAATTCCTCACTTATAATGGTGTCATTTGAACTAACAGAGATGAGAGACGAGGTCTGAATACATTTGAGGAAAGGGAGTTTGAGTGCAGGAATAAGCAAGTTTATAGAAGGTCAGAGGTGGAACAAAGCCTGGCAAATTCACAGAATAGCAGTGTGGGCTGGAGTGGAGTGAATAAAGTGGGAGACTTGTAAGAGATAAGGTGATGTTCATGTGTGCCTATCACTTAACTCCCAATTATTAGAGTCTATGTAGTATTTGTTTTTCTTTCCCTGAAATACTTTGTTTAGGACAATGGTCTCCAGTTCCATCCAAGTTGTACAGAACATTGGAAACCAAGAAGGGGGGAGGATGAGAAGGGTTGAGATATACAAATCAACCTTTTGGATACAGTGAACACTATTATGGTGATAGACACACTAAAAATCCCAACTTAAATATTATACAAAGTATAATACATGTAGCAAAAGATGTGTACCTCTTCAATATTTTTTATGACATTTTTTTAAAAGTGGGGAAAAAAGGATCATCAAGAGTTAGACCTTGTAACACTTTATCACCATTGTATAAACTTAGCTTAATTTAAAATAACTAAGGTGTTATTATATGTGTTTGAGTGTGATGACATTGTACATGATGTTTTTTAACAGAATCAATATAGGAGAATAGGCTATAGGAGGATAAACAGTGAAGCCAATTAGAAGATCATGACCAAAAAAAAAAAACTTATTGAAACTAAAAAGAAAAATTATGTCTATGCATATATAAATAAACATGAAACATAAAAAAAAAAGAAGAAGAAGAAGACCATGACCATGATCTAGGTGAGAAATGGCAGTGGCCCGATCATGGTGGTGGTAGTGGAGGTTGTCAGATTCCGGGTATATTCTGGAGGTAGGTGCATTTGGATTTGCTAATACTATAGATTGATTTTGTGTGGGATACGAAGGGAAAGGATGAAGAGGATGCTGAAGTGTTGGCCTGAGCAACTGTGCGATGGAATTGACATGAGCTGCATGGAAGAATGCAGCAAAGAGGGTGTGTTTGTGGTGACCAGAGGCTTAGCTTTGGACGCACTGAGTTTGAGAATCCAGTAAAATAACCAAAACAGACCTTTTTCTTGGCTGTGACCTTTGCCTTTTTTCCTTTCTATTTTCTCTGTTTTCTTTCTCTTCTCTTTCTCTTTTTTTCTATCTCCTCCTCCCTGAACCTTGACTGGCATTAGACAGTTGACAAATGACCCACACAGACAACTGCCCAGATGACACTGTGTCAATGATTCTGAGGCATAAAAGACTGAACACGTCTCAACCATTCTGACTGGAAATTGTGCAGCAAGTTATAAAGGAAATTGCAACCTCAGCCACATACTCTTCTCTCCTGAGACTTTGAAAATTCTGCTTTAGCTCAGAGAGTCACCTAGTCTCACGGTGCTCCCTGAAGAGCATCAGTCTTTATATAATTTTCTTTGATGTGCCTGGTGGACATCCAAGTAGACACATGGAGTGGGGTAGGCATCCAGATACTTGGATCTAGAGTTAGGGAAGAAGTATGGGCTAGAAATAAAAATCTAGATGTTGTCAGCATACGGATGTCAGCATACAGCATAGTCGATATGCTTTTTTTCTCAGCAAACCAACAAGTGCGACCATAAACCTTTCTTCAAAGCCATAGAATAGATAAGATGACCTATTAAGGAGATTTATGAAGAGAACAGGCCTAAGGATTGAAATCTGAGCCATCCAACACTGAGAAGGCAGAAAGATGAGAACACCTAAAGATACAGAGAAGGATCGGGTGTGTGGTTAATAAAATCTAGAGGTTTTACCTGGAAACCAAGCAAAGAAAGTGTCTCAGCGAGGTAGTGGACTGATCAAGGCAGCCGACAGGCCATGTTAGAGGATATAGAAGAACTGGCCATAAGGGAGCTGGCAAAAATGACTTTTACAATGTCAAAGACGTTGATGAAACTGAGGAAAGCAGTTTTGGAAGACTGATGTTTCAAAGTCCTATTAAGGGGGTTCAAAACTTTATTAGGCGGAGAGAAAATGGGGGGAGTGAGGTTATAAAATCTTACAAGGGTACATGTGAAACTTAGCAAATGTAGAATATAATTGTCATAATACAATAACTAAGAAAATGCCAGGAAGGCTATATTAACCAGTGTGATGAAAGTGTGTCAAACTGTTTATAAAACCAGTGTAGGGTGCCCCATGATCACATTCATGTACACAGCTATGACTTAATATTAATAAAAAAGACTCTTTTGAGGAATATAGTTACACATAGAAGCAGAGAAATAGAACCATCAACAAAGAAAACGGAATCAGAGAGTTTCTTTTTAATTTTATTTTTCCGAGAGGAAGACATAACAATATATTTACAGACTGAATGTATGATTCAGTAGAGAAGAAAAAATGGTAATGTAGCATAGTATAGAAGGGGAAATTGCAGCAGATTGAATTTACAGAAGTATAGAGTAGAATGGTGGTTAGAAGGGGTTGGGGGATGGGGAGAAGGAGGGAGGAGGATCGGGAAAACTTGGTCAAGCACATAAAATTTCAATTAGGAGAAATAAGTTTAAAAGATCTATTGTACAACATGGTGACTACAGTTAAAAATAATAGATTGCATTCTTGACAATTGATAAAAGAATTTTAATAAGCATCTCCATCAAAAAAAAATGTAAGTATGTGAGGTAATAACGTATGCTAATTAGCCCCAATGAGCCATTTCATAACGTACATGTATTTCAAAACAACATGTGGCTCATGGTAAATATATAATTTTTGTCAATTATATGAAAATGAAAACTAATTTTTTTTAAACGAAATGTCCTTGAGGAAATAGATAACATGAAATCTTGGGAACAATGGGAGGGTGACCTTAGATAGGAACTCGAATATTCTATCCATAGTAACAGAAGGGAAGGCAAAGTTTATGGGCACAGATGCTTGTAGGTTGGCAACTGTGGAGGTGGGAGCTTAAAGAAGTTCTTTTTTGCTTGCTTCAATTAGCTAAGTAACTAGCAAGCAAGACCATAAATGGAGAGGAAAGGTGACTGTGGAGAACTCAGTACAGTGTACAAGCTGCCTCTACATCTACGAACATTTCTTGCTTTCTGGCCTGAGCAGCAAGGAGGTTTGTTATTTTCAAAGCCATGCAGCACATCACAGCTACTGCTGCCGATGCCTCAGTTTATAGTTTGACACCATGACCCAGTCTGACAGTTCCTTACAACACACCTGGAGAACCTCTCATGCCTTCAGCTGTTTTTGAGGAGGAAGACAGACTGGGATCAGCCTGAGTCCCTTGAGAGTGAACTTGCTCATGCTGCTGTGACTTGCAGTCTGGGTGCTGCTGAGCTCTACTGGAGCCTGTTCCCCACCAGCTGTGGAGGAGGTGGCTGGTGCCACCAGGAAGCACAGGAGAGACTGGAGCCAGCAGATAAATTCTCCTCCCTTCTTTCCCTGGTAGCTCAGCATGACCCAACCATGTAGTCACAAAGCTGCAGCCCTCTGGCTCACATACCCCAGTATATTTGCTCTCCCTCCTCCATAGCTTCCCTCTCCTTTCTCCTCCCTTTCACTTCCCAGGATTTAATCAATGAAGTGTTAGCATCTAAGCTGCTGCCTCAGGCTTTTTTCTCTTGTGGGGACATAAGGCAGTGGTGAAAAATGTTGGGTGTTTGGGGAAAACTTGTCTTTACAGAGGAGAGAGGTAGAGGGCCCTGGGAAATGCAGTGTGATGGCCTGGCAGCTTTGTGGGTTCTACGTGGTAATGAATTCTATGAGACCAGTAAATATAGTCGCCTGTTTTCTGCGTGTACAACCACGTGGAGATTGTGGAAGCAGAGGAAGTGTGCAGTGGGTGCTAACCAGGGATTTAGGTGGGAGCTGACGAGGTAGCTGAGAGTACGTGAAGGAATGGATGTGATGACCAGTGACTGAGCTGGAGCAAGGTGGCGGACTGATGAGTAACAATCTGGACGACCGGGATCCTCATCACCTGCCCCCATTTGGGGGTCTGACAGTGATCTGGCCCTGCAGGACTGAGCCAGAGTGTGGACCAGCAGTGAGGTTTGGTGGGTGTTCCCAGGGCTATCTTTGTGCAAACCTTGGCCCTCATAATGCACACTTCTTAGTGTAGGCCTAGGGAGATATCTTGCAAAATTTGTTTCTTAAAGAAAATCATTTTTTCCTAATCTCTCTTTGATGAAGCTACAAATATAAAACATGAGGTCCCAGCAAGGTTTATTCTCATTTCTGGAGTCTTCCCACTGTACATCCAGTCTCTTGGCTAATGACAATCTCCCTCAGCTGGTATGTAGGCTGTAGAACAAAAAGGACATCTTTGGCTGTCAATGCTAAGAAAGAATGAGAATTTGAGGAAATGTAAACTTGTGGGTTTTTCCTCAATATGCCCCATATTGTTACCTGTGTCAGGTAGCTCTTGTGGTGTGTGTCCCTGTCTTCAGTGCATTACAGAGATAAAGGGTGACTGAGATATCTTTGACTAGCCAGGGAGAGATAACACAGTAAGATTAGACCTAATGATACCAAGGTAAGAAGCAGTGAGGATGCTGTGAGTGGGTACAGGCACAGCTAGAAAGTTTGGGGGTCTCCTCAGGAACATGGAACATTCTGTGATTCTTCTTAACTCTTTCTGAAGGAGGTATAAAGGTTGGGGAGGAGACATCCTTATCCATAATAGGAAAGGTTTCTTTCCAAAACTCATCAGGTTGAAATGGCCCTTTGGCACCTGTTCAATGAACGGAAGAAGGCTGCATCGGGATGTAACACTGATCTCACAAAGAAGCATTTTAATTGCTTCTGGAAAAGGTGAAAAGAGGCCACTTTGAATAAGTCATAGTGGAAAAAACATTGTTCATCTGCAGAACAGAGGACTAGATGTCAATTGAGCAGCACCTTCAATGATTTGATAATGAAATTTCAGCCTAAAATTTTAAAATCAGCTAAGTTGTCTATTTTCTCTAAGGAGCAAACCATTTCAAAACCCCAAGCCATTTGCTTCTAACCATGACTTCTTAAGAAGCGACTTGAGGATTTGCTCCAATAACATGTGTTAGAGAACAAGGGGAAAAAATAAAGAGGAAGACATGAAGTCCAGGAAATTGTCAATACAATCCACAAAAATTGGACATGGATATTGCAGAATGAGTAATGCAGTTGTCCAGGTAGGAATATGCTCAGTTAGGAATGTAGGATCCCATAGTGAGGCCTTCAGGAAAATGTGGGAGTTGTGATACTGTCTAAATTTATCACAACTTAAGGAAAAAATGAAGACAAAAGGACACCAAAAAGCATTAAATTTTTTTTTTAAACTTTACATGAAAGGGAATATATTTAGAGTACACTGTTTTGGGCCACACAGTAAATAAAATAAAATGTAAACACTAATTAATGTTTTTTATACTTTAGAATCAGACTATAGGTAAAATAAAGCAACCTTAATTATAGCAACAGAATAGAAGGTATATGTTACAAATGCACAAGAGAAAAACTGTTAGCAAACTAGAACTGAGGAGACTGAATCAGGGGAAATGTTTCAGAAGTAACATCTTGCAAGGTAGAGACTAAAGTGATACCACCTATAGTTGGTAAGACATGAAGTACAGGTGTAAGTACGTTTTTTTTTTATACATTACAAAGTAAACACAGAGAAAATAAGCATAAACCCAGAGCTAAATTTGCAGTAAAAGGATAAGAACTGGAATGGTATAAATTAAGTTTCTTAGCAGAATGTCAGTTACTAATGTCCATAATTTGTAATGAAAAGTTACACAGTCAGAATGTTATTTCAAGTTTTGAAAACAAATACCATGAGAACTAAAATGACAAAACGCAGGCATAGCAAGAGAATTACAGCTTTTCATTATATGGTCTTCTGAATCACTCGATGTTTCATTTTTTCCAAATATGGAATGACTTTGCTGTAATTTTTAATTATTAAAAATATAAAGGAAAAATGATCTTTTCAGATTTCTTCTTCTCATTCATTCAATAAATATTGTATTAACTAATCAAGACATACTTCACAAAGTGTTCAGTGTAAGTGGTGGTCATTTGCTTAGAGATACAGGGTCCTGGAGTGCTGCTTGAAGGAAGATAGGGACATTTGACCTGAAGGACCCAGGGAGCACAGGCAGATGGCAGTGGTAGGCCCAGGGAGCCCACATTTGTTCAGAGTCAGTGCTATATTCTTCTGCATTATAAGTATATGACATGGCTATATCTGTTACAGTACAACACACATCTTTCATAAATGCCAACAAAATGAACTAGTTAGTGTTAGTGGAAAAATCCCATATTGCATAAGTTACAGATATATTATAGCAAGTGTCTAAAAAAAATTTAGCTATTACAATTATCCCTTGATATACATAGGGTATTGGTTTCAAGATGTCTTGAATATACCAAAATCCCGGCATCCTCAAGTCCATGTGTAACCGCATATAGGAAAACTCAGCCCCCCCAAGCACACAAGTTTCATATCCCATGAATGGGATGCTGCAGTTTTGATCTGTGTCAGCTAGAAGAAACCCATGTACAAGTGGACTCCATCAGCTAAAATCTGTGTTGTTCAAGGGTCAAATCTATTTTGAATTCTGTAAACTGCCTCTACGTGTTCTCTGACCAAGGACCAGATTTTGATTTTCTTCATCTTTCCAGAGGCAAGCTTTTCATTTTAGAATAATCTTAGATTTACAGAAAAGTTATAGAAAAATAATAATATGGAGAACTGTTATATATCCCCATGCCTACTTTTTAATATATTAGTAGAGTACATTTTTCACAACTAAAGAACAAACACTGATATATTATTAAACCAGTTCCCTACTTTATGTAGGTTTGCTTAGTTTTTACTTTGTGTCCATCTTTTGTACTGGGATCCCATTCAGAATACAAAATCACATTTACTCATCCTATCCTCTTAGGCGTCACTGGACTTGGGCAGTTTCCCAGAGATTCCTTGTTTTTGGTGATTTTTACCATTTTGAGGACTGCTGGTCAGGTCTTTTATACAATATTCTTCAACCAGAGTTTGTCTGACATTTTGCTCATGATTACAGTGGTGTTTTTTTTTTTTTTTTGGGGGGGGGGTAGATTATGGTTTTTTAAGAGGAAGTCCACCAAGGTAAAATGTCACTCTCATCACATTGTATCAAACCTACATGCTGTCAATACACGTCTGACCCATGACTGTTGATGTCAGGTACGAGAGCCTGGCTGAGATAATGTGCAGCAGGGTTCTTTGGGATGGGGTTATTCTTTCCCCTTCTCTTATGGTATTGTTTGTAAGGAATGCAATGTGCACTGCTCACTCCTGAGTAAAGACTTACATTCCACCCACTTTAAGGCAGACTATCTACAAAAATTACTTAGATATTTTTTCACGTGAGACTTGTCCATTCTCATCCATTTATTAATTTAATAATTTATTTGTATCACTATGAGTTTATGGATTTCCAATTTTTCCGGCTATGGCCATTGGGAACTTTTCACTCATCTCCTTTGTCCCTTTGATGTAATACCATTCCTTTGTTTTTTGAACACATCCTTATTTTCTAGAACATTATAAGATGCTTCAGGTTCATTTGTTAACTGTAGGTTTTCCATATACACCTTTTATAAAATCAAGGAAGACCCTTCCATTCCCAGCTTCTCTTAAAAATATATAATTTAATTTTAGAGCAATTTTAGCTTTACAGAAAAACTGATCAGAAATTAAATAGAATCCCATATATTCCTTCTCCCTGATACAAATTCTCTCCAATTATTAATGTTTCTATTGATGGTATATGTGCATACAATATAGGTAGCTTGTAATTAACTATAGTCCATGGTTTACCAAGGGTGTCCACCCTGTGCCCACGGGCTGCGTGCTGACTTTTTGAGGACCTTTTTTTGCTTATTTGTGGTGTCAGACATCACAAAAAGGATGCACAGACCTATTTTTTCACTTACCAGCTTTCACTAGTGTTTATGTATTTAATGTGTGGCCCAAGACAACATTTATTCTTCCAATGTTTAGCAGATAAATAAAAAAGTTGGATACCCCAAGTTTACACTAAGTTTTTCTCTTTGGGTTGTACCATTCTATAGCTTTTGTCAAAAGAACAATGACACGTATCCACCCTTCCAGATTCATACAGAAGAGTTTCACCTCCATTACAATCCTTGTTCTTCATTTATTAACACTTCTCCCTCTCCAACTGCCTGACAAACACTGATTATTTAATAGTCCCTATAATTTTACCTTTTCCAAACTGTCACATAGTTGAAGTCGCACAGTAGGCAGCATTTTCAGACTGTCTTCTTTCACTTAACAATGGAAGGTTCCCCCACGTCTTTTCATGGCCTGGTTGCTTGTTTCCTTTTATTGCTGAATAATACTGTACTGTAGTTTGTTGATCCATTCATCTGTTGAGGGACACCATGGTTGCCTCTAATTATTGTTTATTTGAAGAAAGCCGCTATAAAATTAGTGTACAAGTTCTTGTGTGAACATGTTCTCAGTTCTGCTCAGTAATTACTTGGGAGAGCACTTGTGAGACTATATGGTAAGGCTGTCGTTAGTTTTATAAGAAATTACCAAATTGTCTTCCAACATGGCTATACTATTTTGCATTCCCACCAGCAATGAATGAGCATTCCTTGTTGCTCTGGGTATCATCAGCACTTGGTTATGCAAGGTCTCTTTTTGGATTTTAGTCATAGTTAATAAATGTGTAGTGGTATCTGATTGTTATAATAACATGCAATCCCCTAATGATATATTATGTTGAACATTTTTTCACTATGTGAATATTTTCACTGGTGAGGTGTTCAGATCTTTTGCGCATTTTTAACTGAATTGTTTGTGTCTTTTATTTATTTATTTTTTTGCTGAGTGTTATGAGTTTTCCTGTATATTTTTGATAAAATTAGTTTCTCTCAGATATGTGTTTTGCAAATATTGTTTTCTCAATATGTGGCTATTCTTAGTTTTTTAATATTTTTAAAATTGTCAACTAAACAGTTATGCAGAATGCCTTTTCTGAATCTATTGACATGATTATATGTCTTATGCAATCTGTTGATATCATAAATACATTGATTTATGATCGTTGATCTAGTCTTTCGTTCCTAAAATAAACCCCACTTAGCTGTGATGTATTATCCTTTTTAAATAATGCTGGGTTAAATTAGCTTAGCACTTGCTAAGGATTTTGCCTTCATGTTCATTAGAAATATTGGCCTGTATTTTTCTTGTTTGTAATGTTTTTGGCTAGTTTGAGAGATCAAGTTAATACTGGCCTCCTAAAATGAGTTAAGAAATACTTCCTTTGCTTATATTTACTATAAGACATTTGGAGAATTTGTCTTATTTCTTCTTTAAATGTTTGGTAGGAATCAGATGATGTGAAAACTTGTGGTTATTATGCTTTATTTTTGAAAATATTTTAAACTATGAATTCCATTTATTTAATATTTACAGATCAACTACATTATCTGTCTCTCCTATGGGATTGGTTAGGCGGTACCTTTCCAGAAATTGGTTCATTTTAAGTTACTGAATTTGTAGATATAAAATTGTTTCTACTATTATTATTCTTTCAAGGTCTCTGGAACCATTACTGATACCAGCAAATTGCATCCTCTTCTTTTTGTCTTGCCCAACTAGACACATTTTCACCTCAATTGATTTTCTTCAAAGAATCAACTCTTGGTTTTTGTTAAATTCTTTTACTATTTTCCTGTTTGAAATATTGTTTATTTCTTGCCTAATTTGTATTATTTTCTTTCTCCTCCCAGCCTTAGTTTTAATGAGCAGAGTCTAGCTCTTGTTTCCTATGTGAAGCTTAAGTTATTGATTTTATGGCTGTTCTCTTTTCTAATATACGCATCTAACATTACATATTTCCCTCTATGCACTATTTGGGCTGCATCCCCCACAGTTTTATAAATTGTATTTTTATTTTTATTTAAATCAAAATATTAAAAATTTGTCTTGAGGCTTCTTTTTTGGCCCTTGGGTTATTGAGAAGTATATTATTTAATTTTTAAATAATTGGGGATTTTTCAACTATCCTTCTTTTATTGATTTCTGGTATAATTCCACTGTGGTCAGAGAGTGGATTTTGTCTGACTTTTAATTTTTAAATTTAAGGCATGATTTATGGCCTATACTGGTCTATCTTAATCAAGTTCCATGTGAGCTTATTCTATAAATATAAATTAGACTGGGTTGATTAGTACTGTTGTCCAGATCATAACCTTACTGAAATTTTGCCTACTTGATCTATTAATTACTGACAGAGAGGCATTGATGTTTTTCACTATAATGGTGGATTTGTTTATTTTCCTTCAGCTCAATCACCTTTTTCCTAATTTATTGGGATTCTTTGCTCTTGGGTACATACACATTTAGAATTGTTGAGTTTTCTTGGAGAACTGACCTCTTCTTTTCATTGTATTATACCCTCCATTGTTTTGAAGTTTGCTTTGTCTGAAATAAATATACATGTATAGCTTTTTCAGCTTTTTTTTTTTTTTTGTATTTAATAATATGTTTCTCTATACTTTACTTTGAACCATCTGAGTCTTTATAATTAAAGTGATTTTCTTAAAGACAATATATATTTGAGTCATTCAAAAAATACATTCTGACAATCATGTCTTTCACTTGGCATGTTTAGACCATTCCAAATTATTTATTTACTCATTAATTTTTTATTTCAGAATATTACGGGGACACATATTTACATACTTTGTTTTTTTGTGCAGATTTGAGTCAAAGTTATAAGTGGGCCCTTCACTCGGATAGTGTGCACTGTACTCAATAGGTATGAATTTACCTATCCTCTCCTTCCCTCTCCCCCCAGGTTGGTTTTCACTAAAATTTATTTCCATATGTGCACTTAAAGTGTTGAGCAATTAGTTCCAACTTGCTATTGAGTATGTGTGTTTGTTTCTCCATTCTTATAATATTTCATTTAGGAGAACAGTTTCCAGTTCCATTCAGGTTGTCACAAAAGATACTAGATCACCATTTTTAGATCATTCGAATTTAAAGTGACTAGTTATACTAGTGAATTACTATCCAGTGTAGTTTTACATTTATCTCTGTTATATTTTCTTTCTTTTTCATTCTTCTTTTTCTGCCTTCCTTTGTTTTAACTGAATATTTTCTTCATTTCATTTTTTTTCTCTGTCATTTATATTTCCTTATAAAACATTTTAAGTGATCAGGCAGCATCCGTTGCTCAGTGGATAGGGTGCTGGCCACATACACCCAGGTTGGCGAGTTTGAACCCGGCCTATGCCAGCTAAAACAACAATAACAACTCCAACAAAACAATAGCCAGGCATTGTGGCAGGTGCCCGTAGTCCCAGCTATATGGGAGCTTGAGGCAAGAAAATTGCTTAAGCCCAAGAATTTGAGGTTTCTGTGAGTTGTGACACCATAGCACTCTACTGAGTGCAATGTCGTGAGACTCTGTCTCAAAAAAACAAACACATTTTAAGTGGTTGTACTACATTTTTAAATGAGCAAGCTTCTCCAATTTATGGTTTGCTACCCTCTATTAGTTTTGTAAATTTCTTGACCATTATTATTTGAGATGCTTCATTTTTTTCTTCTGGGGTGGTATTTTAAAGATGCATGTGTCACACCTTTTGATATTATCCTGCAGTTGTCAAGTGGATGTGGTATCCTTTATTTACTTATTTATTTAATAATCTGTGTATTCTTTTTTCTCTGCATTTCCATTTGGGACATTTCTATCAACCCCCTTTTTTTTTTTTTTTCAGTTTTTGGTCAGGGCTGGGTTTGAACCCACCACCTCCGGCATATGGGGCCGGCACCCTACTCTTTTGAGCCACAGGCATCACCCTATTGACCTATTTTCAAGTTCATTATTATTTCCTTCCTCAGCTATGTTGACTCCACTTATGAGTGTGCTGAAGGTACATTTCATTTCTGCTACTACATTTTTAATATCTAGCACAGGCATACCTTATTTTATTGTGATTTAATTTATCACACTTCACAAATAGATATTGTGCTTTTTGTACATTGAAGGTGTGTGGTAACTCTGTGCCAAGCAAGTCTATTGGTGCCATTTTTCCAGTAGCATGTGCTTAATTCATGTACCTGTGTCATATTTCAGTAATTCTTCTTTTTTTTTTTTTATTGTTGGGAAATCATTGAAGGTACAAAGAGCCAGGTTACACTGCTTGCATTTGGTGGGTAAAGTCCCTCTAATAATAGTGTCCAGCCCCCAGGAGGTGTGTCACACACAGTGACCTTCCCACCCCCTCCTTCCTTCCCTCTCTGTGTTCCCTCATCCCCCTAACCCCCACCAGGTACTGGCATCAATTGTCCTCATATCAGAATTGAGTACATTGGATTCTTGGTTCTCCATTCTTGTAATGCTTTACTAAGAAAAATGTATTTCAACTCCTTTCAAATTAATACAAACGATGAAAATTCACCATCTTTTATGGCTGAATAGTATTCCATGATATACATATATCACAGTTTATTCATCCATTCCTGAATTGGTAGACATTTAGGTTGTTTTCACAATTCGGCAATTGCAAACTGTGCTGCAATAAACAGTCTAGTGTAAATGTCCTTATGATAAAATGATTTTCTTCTGGGTTGATGCCCAATCATGGGATTGCAGGATCAAATGGGAGGTCTAGTTTGAGTTCTTTGAGGATTCTCCATACTTCCTTCCAATATTCTAAACATTTTTTATTGTTATTATATCTGTTATAATGATCTATGACCAGAGATCTTTGATGATAGTATTGCAATTGGTCTAGGTGCCATAAAGCACTCCCATACATGAGAGCAAACTTAACCAATAATGTGTGTGTGTTCTGACTGTCCCACTGACTGGCCATTTCCTATTTCTCTCCCTCTCCTCAGGCCTCACTGTTTCTTGAAACACAATAATACTGAAAGCAGGCCAATTAATAACCCCCCAACCTGTTCAAGTGAAAGAAAGCATTCCATGTCTCACTTTCAATCAAAAGCTAGACATGATTAATCTTAGTGGGGGAAGACAACATAGGCTGGAGGCTCTGCTCCTCACGCCAAATCGGAAGCCAGGTTGTGAAAGAAAAGGAAGCATTCCCGGAGAAAAATGAACATGCTACTTCAGTGGAAACACGAATGATAAAGAAGTGAAATAATATGGGGAATACCTGACTGGTCTGGATAGAAGCGCAAAGCAGCTACAACATTCCCTTAACCTAAAGCCTGATCTTGAGGAAGGTCCTACCTCTATTCAATTCCCTGAATTCTGAGGCAGGTAAGGAAGCTGCAGAGAAAAAGTTTGAAGCCAGCAGCAATTGGTTTATGAGTTTCAAGGAAAGACATTATCTTTGTGACATAAAGGGGCAAAGGGAAGCAGCAGGTGTTCATAGAGAAGCTACAGCAAGCTGTGCAGAAGATCTGGCCGAGATCAGTGAATATAAAACAGTCGCCTATTGGAAGGAGATGCCACGTAAGACTTTGCAGGTAGAGAGAAGTCAAAGAACAGGCTGACTCTCTTGTTAGGGGCCCCGAAGCTGGTACTTTAAGATGAAGCCAGTGCTCATTTACCATTCCAGAAATCCCAAGGCCCTAAAGAATGATGCTAAGTCTACTTTCCCTGTCCTCTATAAATTAAGCAAAGCCTGAATGACAGCACATCTGTTTATAGTATGGTACACTGAGTATTTTAAACCTACTGTTGAGAATTACTGCTCAGAAAAAAAATACATCTCTTTCAGAATATTACTGCTGATTGACAATGTACCTGGTGCTCAGAAGCTGTGATGGAGATGTACAAGGAGATCAATGTTATGCTCATGCCTACTAACCCAACATCCATTCTATATCTATGGATCAGGGAGTTGTTTGACTTTTAGGTCTTATTATTTAAGAAATACATTTTATAATGCTGTAGCTGCCATAGGTAGCAATTCCTCTGATGGATATGCGCAGTGTAAACTCAAAAGCTTCTGGAAAATATTCACCATTCTAGATGCCACTAAGAACATTCATGATTTATGGGAGAAGGTCAAAATATTATCATTAGCACGAGTTTGGAAGAAGTTGATTCCAACCCCCACAGACAACTAACTTTGAGAGCTCCAGACTTCAGTGAAAGAAGTCACTGTAGTTGTGGTGGAAATAGCAAGAAAACTAGAATTAGAAGTAGAGTCTTATAATGTGACTGAATTGCTACAATAATATGATAAAACTGGAATGGATGAGGAGTTGCTTCTTATGCATGAGCAAAGAAAGTGTTTGGTTGAGATGGAATCTACTCCTGGTGAAGATGCTGTGAACATCACTGAAATGGCAACAAAAAAGTTAGAATACTGCAAAAACCTAGTTGTTAAAGGAGCTGTGTGGGCTTTGAGAGAACCAAGTTCAAGTTCTAAAGAAGTTCTACTGCGGATAAATGCTAACCAATAGCACTGCATGTTACAAAGAAATCTTTTATAAAAGGAAGAGTCAATTAATGTGAAATACATCATTCTGTCTCATTATAATAAATTGCTACAGCTACCCCACCCTTTAGCAACCACCACCATGATCAGCCAGCAGCCATCTACACTGTGATAAGACCCACCACCAAAGAAAGATTATGACTCACAGAAGGCTCAGATGATTCTTAACATCTTTTAGTGGTGAATTATTTTTTTAATTAAGATGTATATTTATTTAGACATAATGCTACTTCCTACTTAATAGATTACAGTGGAGCATAAATATAACTTCCATATGCACAGGGAAATCAAAAAAATGTATGTGACTTGCTTTGTTATGATATTTGTTTTATTGCAGTGGTCTAAAACCAAACGTACAATAACTCCAAGGGATTCCTGTATTTCCTTTTGATTATTTCATAGACTTTTCATCAGTCTACATTACCATCTATTCCTGAATCTTGACTATTTTATCCATTAGAGCCCTTATATAAAACAACTATATTAGTCATTGTTGTTTTAAATTTTCTCTCTGATAATTTCAATAGTTATATTTGAACCTGGTTCTGTGTTTTTTCTTGCCTCTTGGCATAATTTGTAATTTTTTGTTGAATCTGGACATGCTATAATGAGTAATAGGAAGTAAAGTAAATAGGTCTATAGTGAGAGGGTGTATGTTTATCTGGTTAATATTCTAGCTGTGTTTATGTTTATAATAGCTGTAGATACCAGAGGCTTGAGAAGCTTCTCAAGTCCTTGTTTTTTTGTCTTCTCTTTTGGCTTTGGGATTTTCTTACATGCTCCTCTGGGAGGCAGTCTGCAGCCACAGCTCTCTGAGCTCTAGTCCTCTGCCATTAAACTGGACCCTGGCAGTGTGGCCAGAGGGTTGGAGGAGGAGATTCTGTGCTCCGATTAACTCCATTGCTCAGTGTCTCAGCGCTGTGGCCCGCACATGACTTCCTGTCCCTCTTCCAGGAGCATAATGTTGCCCTGGCCGCCTCCTCCTTTGCCTGACTGCTGTTTAACCAACCTATGATCTTGAAGTTGTTTCTCCTGTCTACTGTGTTTTTATTTTTCTTTCTCTTTAAATGATACAGAAAGGCTTGGTGTAGAGTGGAACAGGTGTTTCTTTGCTTCCCCCAGCTAGGATAAAGCTTCAGAATTGTGCTAAGGCTGTGTCCTCTCTCTTGGAAAAAAGGAGGGGAAGGCCTGTTACAGAGAAGGCCCTGGGTGTAGTTCACAATCTTTCTCAGATCTTCCCTGTAAGTAGCTAGGGAGCTCCTGGTGGGAAAACCTAGGAAAATGTGGGGTCCTCCTTAAGACTAGATTCCCAAGAGTTTATTACTTTCACCCTCATCCCCACTTAGCAATTTGTCAAAATTTCCATTTAAATGTTCTAACAGCAGCTCTTTTCCAGAGAAGATCTCAGTTTCAGAGAAGAAAGTCCTCTGTCTCTTGGATACACCCTCCCTTCAGATTTTGAGGAAGTGGTTTGCCCTGAGTTCAACATGTAAGTTACTAAGTTACTGGTTTTCAGATTTTCCATTTCTTTTGTTGTGGTGGTGGTGGTAGTTGTAAGGATCAGAGTGACAATTTTCAAGCTCTTTACACATTGGAGCTGAATTTGGAAATATCTCTCAGGTTTATATCTTGCTATATAGACGGAGAGTTGGCTTAAGAAAGGAAATATCAAACAAAAAAAAGAGTTATCTAGAATTTACTCCAAGAATGTAGGTGGACAATCCTTTACCATGGCACTCAAGCATTCTGTGAACAGTTTGCCGTGTTCTGTATACTCAGGGTTCCCAGGTCATGTGGAGTGGACCATTTCCTGCTAGATTGTGGCTCCCTGAGAAGTTATGGTTATTTCATCGTTATGTTCATGGCTACAGTTATGGTTAGAAGTCTGGACTCTGAGCATGTAAGTCTCTTTCCTTTTATTGACATAATGTCAAATAAATATATAAATATTTGGAAAGAGTCTAAATATCGGTTTTTATGTTTCTCCAGTTTTCATCTAGATTTTTGACTTTAGCCTTTCTCTTAGGCCTCTTCAGAGTTTTATTTTATCTAATGTTATATCTGTGCTCTAATATATTTTTCTATAAAGAGCAAATAAACATTCATGTATGAATGAATAAATATGTTATAGCTACTATTATACCACTGGCTTCACTTTGCTATTTTTACATAAAAACTTGAATGCTGATACTGCTATAAATAGCAGCTACAAATGAATTTTGGGTGCATTGCTGGCAGGTTTCTGGTATACAAATGAACATGACTTGCAAATAGCAATTTTACAGTTTCCACATATGGAAATTCAGTTCTGTGTATAATATTCTGCTTCAAGGTTTAGAACAAGTATGCACAGCAATGTTCATTCACACAACTTTGAAAAATGTGTTCGCTTAGCTATTTTGGTTTCTTCTGTGGAAGATTTCCAATTCCATCGAACATTACTGTGTTCTGAGTTCAAGGTTACTGTGCTCAAGGACATCAGGGAAAAATTTTAAATTTAGTTCAGTTTTATGTGGGCTTTTCGGGTGGCCCCTCATCACAGAGTTCAAATTGGAAGTATATCTTCCTTGTGATTTCGAGGCTTGGAGTTCCATTGCTGGAAAACAACGGGGTCTCAGACTCTATTATTCTATATGGTGCTGTGTAACTTCTGCTTGGCAATGAAATGTGAACAGAAATAATGTGGGTCCTTTCCGAACCAAGTGAAATGTTCTCGCTCCATACTTTTTTTTTTCTTTCCTGCTGCTTGAGTGCAGAGGACTCAAACATTATAACATAGTTGCAACAAAAAAATGGCCAGGGCATCATTCTCTGAAACCAGAAGAGTGGAGGAAAACTACTCAGCAACTAGATGTTCTGTGTTGCTTTTCTATATAAGTGTGAATAAACTTCATGGTTTTGAGCCACTGAGCATTTTGTAGTTTAAATGCTATCAGCCGGCATCACCCTACAGAAATTATTGCTGGAAGTGAAAAGCTGCTGTAGCAGATACTGGCAATATCTCACCTGTATTCCACTGAAACAAATTCTTTGAAAGCACCATGGCCTCAATTTCCAGCTGCCACATCTGCATCTCTTTGCATGAAGATAAAGCCTTTTGTGTCCACACATATGGCAGGTTGGGAGTCAGAGAGAATGAATGCCCTAGGGTACCTCAAGCAATGCCTGGTCATTAAATACCTACATATTTTCTGGTGGAATTTATCCAAAAGCCATTTGACTGGGTACCCAATTTCATGTTCCTCCTCCCATAGCATAGAGTCCTTTTCCCCTCTTGGTAGTGAACTGCAGAGAACTCTAAGTCCCCTGGGGGATAACAGAACTACAGAGTGCCAAGAGTCTGACTCTGTATGGGACCCTGTTGATAAGCCACTTGGCAACCAGAAACACCCGCATGTGTATTAAGTGACCAAGATATAGATTTAGTTAAGTCTCTGAAATTGGGAGGAGTTGACTTCTTATAGAAGTTGGTATTACAGTAACTAATAAAAACTAAGGAAACAATGCTTAAGTAAGAGTACAGGAAAAATGAGCCAGGAAAGCATGTCCAATAGCCATCAAGCAGTAGGAGCAAATATTAGATCCAAGTTACCAAAGCGAAAAGAGAGTCAGAGCATTGTGAATGTAACATACGGGGGTAGAGCAAGCAAACACGAATAGGTTGGACTGATGCCAGAGAAAGGAATAGTGTCTGTGAATGGATTTTTACTCTTCTGCCTGTAGATTGTGCAAAGACACTGGGTTCAAGTAATAATGCCAGACTGAGATGGACCATTTACCTGAGATTTGAACTTTGTGAACTTTTTAAGAAAGCTGATTAGAAAGTGAACAACAGGGATCTATCATTCCTATAAGCTTACATGGTGATTTAGCATTATAGGGTTCAATAGACAAAAAGCCCTTTGAGGTCATTAAGCCTAAATTGTCGCTCAATATAGAAATCTCTTCTGTGATATTACAGAGGATTAAGTGTAGGGTCACACATGGAACTTCCTGATGAATAGAGAACTAACTGCCTCATGAGGCATCCCATTCCTTGGTTGCTGGGACTAATTGCTAAAGATTACTAAAGGGGTCATTTGTTTTGATTATGTGACCTCTTTGCTTATCATCTGGCCTCCCATACTCCTTTGTTCTTTTCTTTCTACCCACCCACAAAGGTTGATATTCTTCAATATTCTTCAGAAAAAGGCTCTCTTTATTCACTTCATTGTCCTATCTCCCTGTGTGAGTTCAGATCCTCCCTATAATCTGCATGAGCGTGATCGCCAGTGAATATATCCAGCTGAATTCCTCTCCCCAATTCCACGTGTACGTCTCCATTTGTCCACTGCCCATCTCTGCACAGATGTTCTCTGGGTACCTCAAGCTCAGCCTTTCCAGCTGAATTCTTCAGCTACTCCTAAAATCCCCTTCTCCTTCCAGGTTCCTTATCTCTGTGAATGGCTGATAGCTCTATCTCCTAAATAGTTTATGAATGTAAAGCAATTTTCTCTGACACAACTGGTGATACTTTAGTTTTGGCCAGAATTGTCTCTTGCCTAGATTACTATTAATTATTCAAGAGTGTTCTCTCCCTTTTCCACACTTGCTTTTCCAGTCCATTATCTAGGTAGCAGGCACAGCGATATTTCTGACTTATGTTTGGTTATGTCACTTCTCTGTTAAAAAATCCTTCAGAGGCTCTTAGAATAAGAGCCTGACTCATTAGTAAGACTTATATCTCACAATCTGGCTGTGTTTCTCTCCAGGCTCAACTCTTAGACTGTCCACGTGTACTCTAGAGTCTATATTCTGATTTCTTTAGATTTCTCAAATATTCAAATATATTCTGTTTTTCTCTCCTCGAATACTTTCCCTTCCTTGCCCAAATTTCATCAGTTTATCTCCTATCCACTTCTAACATTTTGGTTTAGATTTAGATGTTCCTTGTTCTGGGAAGACTGAACTAACTATGGAAAAAAAAAAATAGACCAAGAATCAACTGGATTATTAGTGTCCTCATACGCCCTTTTAGTTCCAAAATTATAACAATTGTATGTGTCCTTAACAAAATGAGATCATATAATGTATAATATAAAACAATCATATTTCTTTCACATAACAATATATCCTAAACATGTTTTTATATCAGTGTGTACACAAAAACCAAATTACCTAAGGCTGTGTAGCATTTCATTGTAATTATAAAACAAAATGTACTTAACTATTACATTTAGTAATCAATGCTTCTTGAATATGGGTTTCAATCAGTAGAAAGATAAATTCACAATAATTTTCTCATTGTGAGATATATGTAACTATGTCTTTATATGTCTTTACTAACATTTTTTTACTTCCCCAGAGAGCATATGAAGCCTTGAGTTTAACATAAATTCTCATGTCTGAATTTTAGCCATCTGTAGTTTTTCTAAGATTTTCTCAAATATGGAATTAGCGTCACTTAATCAAACCTAATGATTTTACACTGTCCTATCCTGAATCTCTAAGACAAGGATAAACCATCTCCAGGTCTGGGGTTGAGTTTTGTGAGTTAGAATGATGACAGTATACCCACAAATTTATTTTTGAAAGGTAAATAGAATATCTCCTTCTCTATTTCTCTGTTCATTTGTTTAAGGAGCTTACAATCTATATGGGATGGTTGTAAGATATATACTTAAAATTATAAATTGTCCAATGGAAAATTAAAGATATGACAAATTACTCAAACTTGATAGAGTATATTTTAAGTCCAAAGATTCAGGAAGTTCCCTTAGTATGACAGTTTAAGGAAAGATTGTATTTAGTACAAGGAAGAAAATGCTTATCTGGGCCCAAGGACCTGTCTTCAAATACCAGAGTTTGTTAACTTTAGGCAATCATTTTTTTCTCTGCTATTATTACCTGTTTGCTTAATCTCAGTAAAACCTCTAATAAATATGTCACTAAATGATAATGTCTTAGTTTGTTTAGGATACTATAACAAAATAGACTGCTTAGCTTATAAAAATAGAGATTTATTTATCACAGCTCTATCGGTTGGGAAGTCCAGTATCAGAGCAATGATTTAATGTCTGGTGAAGGCTCATTGACTGGTTCTTGGATGGAGCCTTCTCACTGGGCCTTTCCATGATGAAAAGGGAAAAAGAGCTGTCTTGTGATATTTTTATAAGGGTGGTAATCCATTCATGATCCACCCTCATGACCTGTCTACCTCATAGTGATCCCTCCTCTTAATATCATCAATTTGGGGGTTAGGATTTTAACTTGCAAATTCTCTGTGGATCATTTGAACCATAGCAGATAATTTGTATATTTTTCAAATTATGGTTACAAATCATTACAATACATTTGATTCCAGCATACTTAATTTACATATTTCCCTTGCAAAGTCAATGTACATTAACAGTGAGTACAAGGTAACATCTGATGGAATTATTAGACTATGTTCCATTTGGATATTTTCATGGTTCAATTCTTAGGCAGAAAGAGTTCTTTTCATTTTTTCCTTCTCAGTTTTGATCAATTATGAGGCAATTTCCAAGCAAAAGTTTCATGATTAATCAAAACCATACCAAATTAGATCTTTTTCTAAATTACAATCAGTAATACAGTAGAAATTATTTTGGTCAAGTACAATTTGGTAGGAAAATTCTCTAAATTCATTTGTAAGAACAAGGAAAATTCAAATTGTAAGAACATCGCATTTGACCAAATCCCGTAGAGAACTGGACTTTATGTGTCTATATGGGCATGTTGCTTTGAGTTCTATGAATCAGTCAAATATAGCATATACAGAAACATCTACATAAACGTTTCAGTTAAATCATCTAGTTTAACCACTTACATTATGTAATTATTTTCAGATAATTAATTGATAGCCTTCAAAGACTTCCTTTTTGTACTCTGAACCCTGTTTTCTTCAGAATTGCAGTTAGTTCTTTTGTAATTTTTAGAGCAGTCTTGTTTAGAGTCTAGTCTCTCTAAACTTTCATGCAGGAATTTATAAGCTAGAAAGAAATATATTCTAGATCAAGCATAATTTCGTGATCATTGCAATACTTCAAACAGGTAGTTGATTAAATACCCTAGATGCACATACACCAAGAAAGCACACTTGTACAGCCCTAGGACAGGCACTGAATATCTTATTATTTCTGCCAAATACAGAAAATAATGAATCTGCTCTGAAAGCCAGGCCCATGGGTAAGCTTCAAGGCATGCTTCTTAAGGGTTAATTCTCCAGTGAATGCAAGGATGTATTCAGCCGTCAACAAGACTGTGCATTTAGCTCTTATGCAGGCACATTCCAGTCTTCAGAAAGGTGAGACTGGGCTGGGAGGATGTCATGCACCACTGTTTGAGCAGGATGGAAGGCAAGATGGGTCTTTTCAAGTGTGTGCTGTAAGCCCGAAGGAAGAATAGCAACGTCCTTGGAGCCTTCCAAGGAGAGGCGAGCCTGGCTGAATAATCAGTGTGCAGAAACCCAAACCCTGCAACTTATCAGGCAAAAGGACATGAAGGCTAGAGTTGCTGTGATGATGCAAATGAAGGGCAAAATGGTACAAATTTCTGTCTCCCAGAAGGTGTAATTAGGGAGTGAAGGTAGAAAAACAGCTATCTCTAGAAATGCAGAGTAGATGCGTATGCAGACTACCTCAGGCCTGGGTTAACAGTTAAAAGATATTGACGATTTTCATTCCTCGCCTTCATTTTATATAAAAGTTTGCCCGAGTTCCATTAGTGATAACACTAATAACAGATCACAAAATAGACACAGCACAATGTTAATGCAGAAGCCATGCACACAAAGCACTTAGAACATCTGAGCCAAAGGAAAACTGGGCCAATATGAAAAACATATTCATGATAATCAATCTAAAATTATGCACATAAAAATCTCAGTCTAAATCATGTGAAGTGTTTGACATTCGAGCCATAAGAAACACCAAGTTATTTCTAAATTCTTTGCTTTGATAATACAATAATAAATTCTGCTTCCATTCCACTCCCATCTACATGGCATTTATGTTCTATGTCATTTATAAACTGGCATATACTATGCACGTATGCTGGACAGTTGCCACGGTGTCTTTCCTTAGCACGTGAAGTTATTCAAGTAGCTTCAGCATGGGGTCAATGTGACACTTTGCTTTGCAGGGACATCAGTATTTGAGACCTGCAGCAAAGGACTTTTCTCATGTACAAATGCAGAGAACATTTCAGTTGTTTTATGAGTCTGCATTAGCCAGTAAAACTCTTAATTTAGCCTAGTGTGGTTGGTGAGATGGTCTTATCTCTTAAGTTGCCTTCAGTTTTCTTCATGTTAGATGACGGGTTTCCTCTTTATACACTTGGCTAATTAAAATAACAAATCTTCACAGCCCGTCTTTTCGGGAGTCCTTCTTATCCCTCTAAACTAATTAAACTGGAGGGAAGGGAAGAAAAAAAAAAAAAAAGAAAGAAAGAAACCTGCTACAACCTAGTAGCAAATCTTCAAGCATCAACTATATTTAGTATCTTTTATAAAATAAAAATATTTTATCTTGGACGACTCTTTTTTTTAATTTATTTTTATTGTTAAATCATAGCTATGTACATTAGTGCAATAAAGGGGTACAATGTGCTGGTTTCATATACAATCGGAAATATTCTCATCAAACTGTTCAACGTAGCCTTCATGGCATTTTCTTAGTTAGTGTATGTAGGCATTTGTATTCTGCATTTAGTAAGTTTCGCCTGTACCCATTCTAAGATGCACCATAGATGTGGCCCCACCCATTACCCTCCCTCCATCAAAACCTCCCCCCTCCCTTTCCCTTCCTTGGTCTTTTCCCCATAGTCTTGTGCTATAGTTGGGTCCTTGGGATACTCAGTTCTTATAGATTCTATTTTCCAAGTGCAGAAACCTCTGTGCCTTTTTTCCTAAGTGGACAAGAGGAAGAACAGAATGTGTGTTGTAGAACTCTCATGGAGTGAAATCAATCTCAGATCCACTGTCTGCAGCCTGAGTGCTGATCAGTATAAAAGGCATGAAATACTGAATGGCAGATGAGAAAAATTTCAGAAAAGGCAAACTTTAGCCTATGAATTTCATGGGCAGTGAGAAAATCTTATAAAAAGTGAAGATTCCTTGTCTGATAGAACTATCATTCTCTTATTCTAGCTGTGGAGCTATGGAGCTTCTTTAATGGTTAAGATTCATGTACATTTATATTTGCTAGGGACATTTTAGACATGGCCTGAAATAACTTCTCAAGTTCCTTTCCAACCATTTGGTACTGTAATGTTCAGCAACTTTGAATACCTCATTTTTCACTCTCTGGAGCCTCAAATTATCATTCCATGTCAAAGAATTTGAATAGAGAGATGAAGTTAATCTTGGCGTCAGATGCATTATTAAGGAGTTTTTCTACTTCTTTGAACTACATACAATAGTGGAAGTATATTTTAAATTGTAGCACACTGTATTTCCTTATAGAACTTTGCCTTACAGATATTCTAAATTAACCAGGCCAATCTGCAGTATCCCTCAGTTTTATTTTTGTAGAGTTTAAGATCAAGCACACCAAATGTGAACAGTAAAGCATAAGAAAATAGTCTGAGATTAAGTAAATTAATTTCCAGCTTTAAAATTCAGTGAACAATTAATTTCCTTATTGTAGAATTTGTTCCATGAGGCGCTGAGAAAGGAATCCATAAGGGAATTAATGTTCAAGGGTTCTGGTGCGTACAGATTCTTGGAGTTAAATGGTTAGTATGAGGCACATTGGGTAGGACAATGGGCAGCATGATGGATTACCTACCATCTGAAGACATTTTGAGTAAAGTAGCAAACGGGAAGGGAAAACTAAAGCAAAAGTGGCCTGGCAGATTCCCACCGGGAGTACTGAGAATCTCTAACTTAGGTCAATGTGAGGCTAGTCAGTCGAATGGAACTAGAGCCACTCACTTATTTCTTACCTTAAAATATGTCCTTCTTCCACTCAGAGTTATGAATTTATATTGGAAAGGTGGGGTTGATGTTACAAAAATCTCACATTTATTGGGTACTTCATGTACCAGTCACTATTCTAACTGCTATGTGTAATTAGATGTGTTAATACCCATTTGATCATTAAAACAATTCTTTGGGTCAGGCACTATTATTAATGTCACTTTAAAGACCAAACCTCTGAAGCACAGAGAGGTAAATAACTGGTCTGATAGAACTATCATTCTCTTCTTCTAGCTGTGGAACCATGCAGCTTCTTCAATGGTTAAGATTCATGTACATTTATATTTGCTCGGGACATTTTAGAAGTGGCCTGAAATAACTTCTCAAGTTCCCTTCCAACCATTTTTCACTGTAATGTTCAGCAACTTTGAATACATCACATCACATGTTTGCAAGTGGTAGGTGCAGGATTTGACCTCAGGAAACCCTGCTCCAGAACTTCTACTCTTCAACATGTCCTACTGTGTCTCTCTGGGAAAGTTGTGCCATTGTTCTGTTTGGTACCCCTAGGATAATTCCTGTCCAAGTTATCTATAACTTTTATGAGCTATAAAGAAACTATCAATTCTAAGGGAATTTAGGAGAACTAGTATACGCATCAATAATTTGTAGGACATACAGTTACAGTTAATTTTTTGGAAATGTAAGCCATAAAATATACCTTACAGTAAATACACAGTTGAACTGGATAGACAAAAATGACTCTAATTACTATTCTACTTTAAGATATATAACAATATCTACCAATAGACAGCTTAAAAGGAAAATATTACAGTATTAAGACGGAGTTTCCAAATTTTTGTAGGAGATGGGGGCCATGAGAATATATTGTTAAGCTGGGTCTGTTTGAAATTCCTGTCTGTACAGAATGGGGACTTACTTAGTGAAGGATTGCTGAAAGAAATATTTAAAATTATCTAGTTATGCATATTATTCTGTTTGGGCTACTGTAACAGAATGCACATACTGGGTCATTTATAAACAATAGAAACATATTTCTCACAGTTCTGGAGACTGGGAACTCCTGGATCAAAGTGGTAGGAGATTCACTTGCTTTGGGATTTTCTAGTTCAAAGACCGTGGTCTTCTTGCTGTGTCTGTACGGGGCAGAAGGAGCTCCTTGGTGTCCCTTTTGTAAAGGTGCTAATCCCATTTATTAGGGCTCTGTCTTCAAGACCTAATCACTTCTCAGAGATCCAACCTGCAACGCCATCACATTGGGTTTTAGATTTCAACATAAGAGTTTTGGAGAGACATAAACATTGTCTATCCTAGCAACTGCCTTTTGGAAAGATGACAAAATGTTCTCCTGAGGTCTATGACTTTAATGAAACTTGGCATTTATACTTAATCTATGTGATGTCTTCTGAATCCCAGAAATATATCTTCAGGCCATACATTTTCAATTAAGTGAGTTCTCTCTCTCTCTCTCTTTCTTTCTTTTGCTGTGTTATAAGCAATCAGCTCTCCTGCTACACACTATTATTTTATAATTACAGGTATCATACTACTACTATGTTGCTGATTTAATATTAAGTTTCTCAAGAAAAATTGTCTGTTTTTTAAAATGAGTTATTCGACCTTAGAAAAAGCACCGGGTCCATGTCTCATCCTGTTCAGAGTTTAGAGAAGTTCTGCAGAGCCAAAATGAGCATGAAGGGAGGTAAGTGCAGTCCCACTGAGATTTCTTTCATTATATAAAGAAATTTCCAATTCTGTATCCAGTAGTCTCAAATTGTAAGTGCTTCAGGACCAACCAAGTGTGAGATACTGCTCAAACAATGGTCATTGCATTGATTTAAAAAATATGTTCAGGTAGAGTTACTTATCCAAAGAAATGGAAGTAATGCTTTCCTGTCTTCAGCTATAAAGTTAGGTTTTCAGTGATTCTTTTACATTTTTTAAATTGAGTACTATTGAATCAGTGCTGAGAAGGGAAACCCAAATTCTGTATAGAAAATAGAAATTTCTCTTGTCATTAAATAGGGAATCTTTTCCCCACTGCATGTTTTTAATTGGCTTATCAAAGATCAAATAATGGTATGTAGCTGGATTCATCTCTTGGTTCTCTATTCTGTTCCAGACATCTACTTCTCTGTTTTTGTGCCAATACCATGCTGTTTTGATCACTAT
>CAUYPK010040280.1:0-20424 GCA_963574355.1 Loris lydekkerianus | reverse complement strand
TCAACTTTATTGTGTCAAGCAGCCGCTTATATAGAGCCTGGGGAAGGGGCGGGGAAAGAGGGCAGGGGGCGAGGTGCGTGACAGGGTTGGGCCAATGGCATGGTACCACATTGGCTGTATCTAGGTAGAGGCAGTTTCGGTCCGGGCCTTGCTGAGTCATTGCTACGCAGAAGTAGCTCCATGGATCTACTTCTAGTCAGGCTCGGGAAGTTGCACTAGGCTTCAGGCACATGGCAGGGCCCAACAATTCCCTTTTGTTTTTTGTATGGCGGATAAACATAGCCCCTGTCTTAGGTTGCCTGCCCTTGCAGTTTCAGTCTTACCCGTCATGGGGATACAAACATCGATGGCTTGGTTTCTGTCTTAGGTTGACTGAACGCAGAGTGATCTTACCCGTCTTTGGGTACTATGAATGTAATCCACCGTGCAGCCTCTCCATATCCTGTCTTATAATGATTATTTTGCTAGCTAATATTTGTTTAGATATACCCAAATCTTTAACCATTATCTTATTCTTAATTTCCTTCTGCCTTTCTACTGTTTGTTCCAGTATTATCTTTGTTAAGAAATATTATTTATTTATTAGTGCTTATGTTTCTTCTCTTAATGGACTCTCTCTGATATTACTTGAATGAAATGATTATATTTATTTTCTGCATTTCACATATGTTATATAAGTATGTTACAAATGTCCTCCCACTGTTTTTTTTTTCCCAATTGTTGAAAGTCACCTCACTCTCATACTATTGCCCCCTTTAAAAAAAAAATGAAAACAGATTATTAATTTATTAATTGGTTTTATAGAGATATAAAAAATTTACAGTGAGCATGCAGGAAATTCATATTTTTATTTTTTTTAATTAAGTTATTTATTTTTATTGTTAGTTCATAGCTGTGTACATTTGTGCAATCAAGGGGTACAATGTGCTGGTTTCATATACGATCTGAAATATTCTCATCAAACTGTTCAACGTAGACTTCATGGCATTTTCTTAGTTACTGTATGTAGGCATTTGTATTCTGCATTTAGTAAGTTTTGCCTGTACCCATTCTAAGATGCATCGTAGGTGTGGCCCCACCCGTTACCCTCCCTACACCAAAACCTCCCCACTCCCTTTCCCTTCCTTGGCCCTTTCCCCATAGTCTTGTGCTATAGTTGGGTTATAGCCTTCATGTGAAAGCTGTAATTTAGCTTCATAGTAGAGCTGAGTACATTGGATACTTTTGCTTCCATTCCTGAGATACTTTGCTAAGAAGAATATGTTCCAGCTCCATCCATGTAAACATGAAAGAGGTAATACTATTGCCCCTTTAAAGATATTTTCCTATTTTCTTTGCCTTCTAAGATTTTCCTCTTTTCCATTTTTTTTGTTTTGCTTTGTTTTTTTTTTTTTGTTTTAAACAGTGTTATATTGACATATCTAAAGAAAACTTACATTGTTTCTATTCTGGTTAGAATTTTTACTTAGTTTTTGTTAACTGTACCTTAATAATTCTAATGAATTTTGAAAAAAATTTGACTTCTAAATTGCCTATGCCTCATTCTCTCAGTTCTTCTCTACTGCAAAAATAAGTATGTAAATGGTATTTTTATTCTGATCTCCTTTTCCTACTTATATTTATTTGGGCCTTTTACTTTCCATAATTTAGTCTGAATGTTTCTGCAAATTCACTCTTTCCTTGATGTCTAATCTGGTGGTAGACCTATCTATTGACTCTCTCATTTCAGTCATTTTATTCTTCATTTATTTATGTTTAAAAATAAATTTAAATTTCTTATGAAGTTCTATAACCTATTATATTTCTTATCATAGTCATGGTTCTTGCATTGTGTTTCTAATGGATTCAAGTATCTCGTCACCTGTTAGTCTTTTTCTGTTGTCCATATGTTTTCTTTCTTTCTATTCATTAGTTTATGACCCTTGGAGATTAGACTCTGGAAGTTGTTTGTAAATAATTGAGAAATAATTTGAGATATTCTCAGTTATATTTTTGTCTCCAGAGGGGATTTTATTTTGCTCTCTCAGATACAGTTAGGCCATTTTATTCAACTTTGGAATGAGCTAGTTGGATACTCCCTTTCATTTCTTCATATATTTCTGGTATTGTATTTCACGGAGGGCCTCGGCTGTCTAGTCTGAGATTTCGTTAAGATTCCTCCTCATTGATATGTGCTGTACGTTCATTTATGTCACCCTACTATCGTGCGGCTATTGAAATTTTTTCTAAGTTTACTAACATTTTTTTTCCACTATTTTTTCTACAGGTACTTAAAATTCTGTCACCTACTAACTGAAGCAAACAAGCAAATAAATAAACTGCAGATATTTCAAAGAATAAAACACCAAAAATGTCACCTGCTGTCAAATGATCAAATGATTTATGTTTTCTCGCTCATTGGCTTGCTGCTTTGCTTTCTGATACATTCTTGTAGGTATTTTTCTATGGGTATTGAATTCACTTCCTACAGAAATATTGATATGAATTAAGCACATTATCCACTTCTAAAAATTGATTCTCATCAAGTTTCTAGAGAAAGGTGGTACACAAGACGTTGTCAAGTAAAAATAATTTAGAATAAATCTGGTCAGGCTTCATTCAGGTGTTTTTAATTATTTATTGTGTTATCTTTGGTATACTTGAAGAAGAGAGGAATATGGTAATAAAACTAAACAGAAGGTTTGACACCCATTGATTGTTAGGAAACAGTCTAATTATAAAGCTAAAGGAAAAGCATGATAAAATATACAAAAAGAGATAAATAATCGAGTAATCAATATTTAGCATTCAGATGAGAAAGGCTAAGAAGCTGTCAGTTAATTCCCTCTTTTCTTTCATTGGAAAGCATTTCTTATCCTGGCCTAGTTCCATAAAAAATTATTGACTGATGCTTAGAATCTAAAAGTCTCATACATGGGACTTTTTTCTGTATATGACATTTATTACAACAAACACAATTTACAGTTTGTATGTGTTAAGCAGAAATATTGGAGTAGAGGGGGAGAGATAGCAGAATCAACAGTTCACCCAGTCTGAGAAGGGAGGGTACTGATCCTCCTGAAGAAAGAGTCAATAGGATCCTGAATGCATAGACTGAAACATTCTAAAAAATAACCTAAACCCTCCATTGATACTACTAATTGTGTTTATGCTGGACTATTTTCCAGTGGAGCTGGTCATTTCATTTCTGTGGATCATCCGCTTTCATGTCTGAAAACAGACACTGATGGCATGAGTGCTACTGTCTCATTCAGTTCTAATATTCTAGTCCTTCCTAGATTGATGCCAATTTCAATATGTATTAATCACCACATCCCCAAATCTATCAGAAAATACTAACTGAAGAAGCACCCGGAAACTGTAACTTCTAAAAATGTAATTATATATGTAATTATATAATAAAGCATTCCTTATTCACTATCTCCTTAACCTTAATCCAGAATATGGAGGGGGTGGCTTCTCTTTGAAGGGCTGAATACTTAGACATAAAAACAGAATCCATACTCTTTGATTCTGTACCTACGCAGAACCTATTACAGCCTAATATGAAAGAGATCCATTACTTAAGGCAGACTATTAAATTTCTCATTTAGTCAGAATTCTTGATTATATGATAAATGCCACCAAATCTTTTAGTCCTGCATGCACAAACTACATGATATATATGTGATTTTTTAATAACATGACTTAATTTTTCTTCTTTTCTTTTACCTTCTTCTTTAAAATATTACCATTTATATTTTATAGAATGATAAGGTACTGTTGAAATTTGGATCTTTTTTGGAGAACCCATTCAGCATTTTCATTATCTCTCCAATATAAATTGTATTGCATGCACTCACTATCAAATATTGGTATGTATTGCTTACAACAGTGTCTAGTGTAGGACTCAATATGTACATCTCACATATTTCATCGTAAATATAACATATAATGCATGAAGTTTTATTTCTTTTTTTCCTTTTGTTTAAAACTGTTTTGAATTACATTTTCATAAAATGTAGTTAGCGTTTCTTCTCATTACTTTATCACATTTTTCCAGGTAAAGCCGTGTAAACTTCACCCTTTTTTAAAACAGAATTTGTATTTCAATATATTAAAAGGATACAAATTTTCTAGGTTACATGAATAAATTTTATACTGCTAGAGTTACAGCTGTAAATGTGACGATCACCCAAATATTATTTCATGTACCCATTGGTAGGTTTTCATCCATCCCTGCCCTGCCCTCCTCCCTTATTGGTCTGCACTGAGTTTTACTGCCCTAACTTCCCTCCGTGTACATATGTGCTCATCAGTTGGTTTCCAATTTAATAGCAAGTAAATGTGGTGTTGGTTTTTCATTCCTGAGATACTTCACTTAGGAGAATGGTCTCCAATTCCATCCAAATCGCTGCAAAATGCATTAATTCATCCGTCTACATGCTGAATAGTTCTCCATGTTTTTTTTGTGATTTAGATTCATTTCTTGAGAGCTGGTGTGCCCCTTTGGTGGTATTCTATCACTGTGAATTTTTATACTTCCAGAATTCTTGCACTGTTTCTTTCTCATCTGGAGTTGCTCTCTCTTCTAGTCTTTGGATTTTCTTTTGTTTAGATGTGGGTTTCTGCTCCCCCATAAGGACATATTTGTAGCATACGCTGAGTGAGAACTTTTGACTTTGCTTGTAGGTGCTTTAAATGATAGATGCTTTTTAAACTAAATAGCTAATTCTTAATATTTTAAGTTGATGATCAAAATGAATATTTGTTGCAAATATATGTTGTATTTATAATATATATACTTTAACATACATATCATATATTATATATGTATATATAAATGTATAATATATAAGTATATATTATATATATATTATATTATATATATATATATATTTTTTTTTTTCTTTCTTAAACACAGAGTCTGACTTTTTCACCCAGAGTGAAAGGTAATAGCATAGCTGACTTCAGCCTCCTATTTTTGGGCTCGAATAATCTTCTTGCCTCAGCCTAATGAGTAACTGTGACTGTATGAGCCTGCCCAGTTGATCATTTTTTATTTTCTGGATAGTCAAGATCTCACTGTGTTGCTCAGGCTGGTGTAATATGCATGGCCTCAATGAAACATAGATGCCTATTCTTGATGACTCATTCGTTAAAGACATATTTGTTGTTTATAAGTAGTAGGACTCTCCTTTCCCTTGTTTAGTTAAATATTCATGGTTTCCTCTGATTAAATCCACTTTTTTTTTGGGGGGGGGGGCGGTTGTTTTCTTTTAAATCCACTTTTCATATGCTTAAATACAGAAAGCATAAGACTTTGAGGGAAATAAAACAATTAAGGTTTATTAATATTAATTGTCTTCATTCAGACTCTTAAGAAAATTTCTTCCTTTGCTACTCAACTGACTTCCTAAAATATTTTAGGCAAAGATTCAGGGTGACATTTTTTTCTTTTAAATTTTGAGGAATTATTCAAAAGTGAGCGTATGTGTGTAGAGCCTGATTGTTCAGTACTATACACATTTCAACACTCGTATAAGAAACAGAACATTGTTTAAACTGCAGGAATCCATCATCACACCCAAGGGTTAATACTATCCTGCTAACACCAAGGTCTTTCCTTTCTTGTTTCTTTGTTCATGTTTCATGTAATGAAGTGATCCGTAGTGTGCACTATTTTATCTACTAGTTTCGTTGGTATTTCTCAGGTTCATTCATATTCCTATAAGTAGTTCTTTTATTTTATTATTTTTGTTTTATTGCACCCCATAATGTAAATGTATCATTATCCATCCATTCTGTACTGCTATAGTACTTAACCCTTTGGAACTAATGCTAAAGAACCATCGCTATAGTTCTAAAATGTTTATTTTTGTGAAAACAAGTCACATGGCCAAATGTAGAGTTAGGAATTCAATACTGAGAGGTATGTTCATAGAGAGCCACAAAACACCAATTAACAATCTGCCATAATTTTGATAGTCAAGAGAGAAAGGATAACTTTTCGGAGTTGGACATGCATATATGTAAATAATAAGATTTTTTAATTAATTAGAAAATATACCGAAAAGCATGTTTATAGTAGCAATAAGAATATTATACAATTAACAATTTATGTAAAACCCAATGCATAATGAACTATGCAATGTAAATATATAAAAGGCAAACATATGTATGTACATACATACATACACTATATATGCATGCATATACAGTACATATATGTTAGATATCCATATCAAGTTAACAATGCTTAAGATAAATTCTAGGCTGAATACTGTATTAAAATCCATAGTGGTAATTTCTGTCACATCTCATTCCTGACACTTGTCAGGGCCCAAGACTGGCCAGGTCTCTGGCCCAGCTTAACTAGGTTCTGGACTCAGACTGCTAAATTACCTTGCTCAGGTCTGTTAGGTGCCTGAGGGCTGTCTACGAGAGAGAGAGAAAGAGAGAGAGAAAGGAAAGCAGTCTTCTTAGAAAGATAGCTCTTAGTCTTTAGTGGAAATTGGTAATCTTCAGCAGAGAGAGGCCGTGCTCGTGTTCTGCAGGCAGGAGAGGAGACAGAGTTAGAATAAGCGAGTTCATAATAGAATTCACATGCTCCTGACTGCCTGCTCCTCCAGTCTAATATAAGGCTGATCTCGTGCCTCTTAACACCACAGGTGCAGAGACTGCCAATTCACCACTGCTCTCATCTTGCAAGCTCATGCTTGTTAGAGCTAAATCCCTCTTCCACCAAGGTGTTCCATTATTGAGCTATATAGATATTTCTTATAACTCTCACTACTCCTAGACATAGGCTATATGGCCTGCTACGAATTTCCTTTCCAACAGCTATTTGTTGCTTATTTTTTTTTTTTTTTTTTTCCTTTTCTCCTAGCATTGGATAGGATGTCGCTTTTAAATCAGTGCCTGTGTGTATGCAGGTGCTTGCATGCATGCATAATTGTAACTAAGTTTTGTTAAATACAGTATGTTTTGTAGATAGTTCATTGTGTTTTTTTCTATATAGTTTTTATACTTACCTTACTTATTTTGTATATGAGGAAATCTCTACCTAAACAAATGTAAAATTCACACCATTATCTATTTTAGTCTAAGCCAAATAATTTTCATACAATCAATGTTCTCTTAAACTTATCAACCTGTTTCACTTTGTGTGATATCTATGGCATCTTATTTAAATTTGTACCTTGACTGCATCCATATTCAAGTTTTTGTTTTGAATTCTTTTTTCAGTAATTAAATTCTTCAAGGAAGACCTTCCTTTCACCAGATTTCAGAGCAATTGGTAAAAATTAGTACCTATATACACCAATCATTTTTTTATTTTCCTTTCAGCCTTCTAAATTGCTTGACTTTTTCAAAATGTTTCATTTGTGTGTTTTCTTTTCTTTCTTTCTTTCTTTCTTTCTTTTTTTTTGTGAGTTTTTACTATATTAATTATCTTTAAAAAATCTTCATGTTGTTAATAAAATATATTTTTATGGTTTTCTATAGGGTGTCCTCAACAGAGGAAAATTTTAATAATTAAGTGGATAGGATGAGCTGTTCTGTGAATATCAATGTCTTTCTGCAGCCACTCTTTTCATCAGTCAGTGGGCCTATGAACAAAGTGGCTATGGTGGCAGAGATGGAGGTCATTCATGGGTTCAGCAACATGGACTTACATTCACCAAGACTGATGTTGTCCACGCACTGCTAAATATCTAGTGTGCCAGCAAAAGAGACCAACACTGAGTCTCTGATAATAGGATGTCACCATTCCTGGGGTGATCAGCCAGCTGCCTCATGACAGGTTGATTACATTAGAAAGATCCATTGTAAATGTCTTAGCACAATAACTAACAAAACGCCAGGAAGGCTATGTTAACCAGTGTGATGAACATGTGTCAAAAGGTCTAGGAAACAAGTGTATGGTGCCCCATGATCACATTAATGTACACAGCTATGATTTAATAAAAAAAATTAATAATAAGAAAAAAAAGAGTAAGAACCATTGTGGAATGATCAACATTTTGTTCTTCCCAGAATAGACACTTAAACTGAATATGGATTTACCTTCCCTGAATGCCATGTTTTTTTCCAGAAATATTATCTCTGGGCTTACATAATGCCTTATCCACTATCATAGTATTCTTCATGGCATTGCTTGTGATTAAAGAACTCAGTTCATCACAAAAGAAATGCGGAAATAGGCCTACTTGTGGAATTCACTGGTTTTACCATGTTCCCTACCATCCTGGCTACATTTGCTATAACAGTGGAATTGCCTTTGAAGACTAAGTGATGGGGCAACTTAGGCGGCAATATCTTGCAGGGGTGGGCAGGTTTTTCCAGCAGACTTGTATGTGCTGACTCAGCATCCAACATACAGTACTTTTCTTTTCATAGCCAGGATTCATGAGCCCCAGAAAAAAGAGAGAGGCACTATTCACTACTATGCCCCATGTTCAACTACCAAAAGTTGTGATTCTTGTTTATACAACTTTATATCCTGCTGGATTAGAGGTCTTAACTCCAGAGGGAAGAATGCTTCCACCAGGGAACACAAAGATGATTCTATTTGCCTGACAGGAAACACTACCTTTTGAGAACTTTGGGCATCTCATGCCTCTGAATCAACAGGCTAAGAAGGGAGTTATGAAGCTGGTCAAAGTGATTGATACCAACTACTAAGCGTCAATTAGATTACTACTCCACATGGAGAAACAAAATGCATGTCTGGAAAACAGGATTTCCTAAGGTGCCCTGTGATTAAAGTGAATGGAATGCTACAGCGATGCTATTCAGGCAGCACTCCTAATGATCCAGATCCTGAAAAATTGAGTCGCTGCAATAGGCAAAGAGGTGATTGCTGAGGAAAAAGGGAATGCAAAATATTTATTAGAAAAGGTAGTTTAAAAAGCCATTTATGATCACATAATTACAAAATTAAAGATTTTAATTGAAAAATTGCTCCTTATTTTCCCTGCATACAGGTGTGTATGTGTTGATATACGGGTGTGTATATACTTATATATGTATCTGTACATGCGTGGGAGTGTGGTTTCCTTCCCTTCATATTTCCTTCTGTAGTGTATGATGTATTAATTTTGTACCACAGTATTTAGATACTGTTACTTTTACCTCACAGAATTTAAGCTATGTGATGTCAATAAGGAAAGTAAACATTGTCCAAGGACTTTTCTTTCTCTTGGGGAAAGATTAGTGCATTTTTGGCACTATGCAAAAATGCAGGATATTGTATCAGATAGGATGAATTATAATCTTGTTATTACCTTTACTTGGATATAAAGTGTAATTTAAAGAGATATGGGTGGTAAATTGATGACAGTTTGAGTTATAATAATTAATCTTATGTGCCAACTTGATTGTGGTATATTTACACCATGGAATATTATGCAGCCTTAAAGAAAGATGGAGACTTTACAATTGTCTGTTTGTTATTTCCACTTGAGTATCTCAAAACCATTCAAACTTAACATATTTATAATAAGGAATTCAAAATCTTGTGCTATTTAGTTTTTTCCTATGTAAATCAATAAGATAACTATGCATCCATTTTTTCAAGTCTGGCTGTTATATTTGGCACTTATCTACTGTTTTTCAATGCTATTCCAATATAATTAATCACCAAGTCCAATAAATATTATATTCTAAACATCTCTGGAGTTTATCTTATTTTCCATTTTTATCACCAGAAGCACATTAATGCAAACCATCCTCATCTGCAGAATAAATTATTACAACAATCTACTACTTTCCCCACTCCACACAACCCCTATCTGGTCTTATCCCTCTACAGTCCATTAACAATTTTGTAGTCCAAGGGTCTTTAAATAAAGATTGATTTGTATCATTCTTCACTGCACCACTTCAAAATCTTAAGGTACTTAAATAGTGTATTATTGTTCTAAGAATAAGGGAAAAAATATTCCCTGGTCTGGTCTTCACTGGATCTCTGGCCTCTTTTGTCAGAAACTTCCTGCTCTAGCCACACTGGATTTTCTTAATTTCTTTCAACATTCCTTGAAAATTCTCATTTACATAGAAGTCTTTTCACTGGATACTTCTTCCTAGAATTTACTCTCAGTCCCTGCCTACTTTTTTCAGATAATCCAGGAGAACATCAGTTTCTTGGATATGTCAGATCTCCATAATATAGCCTTGTCTTTGTAGACTTTATTATATTTGTGTTTATACACTTATTTGACTGTTTACAAGTGTAATGTATATCTCCTTTACAAAACTTTAAACTCATGTAATGTAAGATTCATCTCTTGTCTTTATGTTCTAACCATTTATCTCCAACACCTAGTACAGCACTTGGCACACACCAAGCATTCAACCAATATGTCTATGTTAAAGTGTTCATATTGCTTTTTACAGAAAGTGAGTCAAGGATCATTTAAATGCTAAATATTTTAAATAAAGATAATTTTATAAAGCAAATTGCTTTTTCCCAAAATATATTTTGAATATATAAAAATTTATGTGTATTGTTTTGTTCAGAGAAATCTACATTAATGGGTTATTTTTTATGTTTGCCTTCTATTACACCTAGAACTCTAGAAATGTTAGTGGGAAAAATCTGTAATACAAATACTTGTAGAGATTATATATAAGAACAGAGTGTAAAGAAAGAAACAATATTGTTACAGATGGGATAAATTAATAAATTTTCACTATGAAAGTAAGCACACAAAATTTTCATGTGGGATCTAATAGGCAAGTTGGCAAAATAAGAATGATAATTTACTCCTGAAAAATCCATTAATTTATTTTATAATCAGGGTATCATGCCAATCAAATTTAAGCATTTTTCATGCATTTTATCTCAAAATAAATTCAGAAAAAGTGCAACTGAAAAATGAAAAAATAGCTACAGTCTTTCAATATGACACATTTTAAACACAGGAAGATGAAAATGACATGCCTGACCTTAAAATTCAATGGTCCTTTTTGTAGATAATTCTGTTTGTGTTAGGCATGTCAATCAAGTATTTCATGAATATATTTTAGCAACTGTGAAATACGATTAAAATTTAATATAGGCTCACTTCTTGCCTAAGTCAAAATGAATTTAGATGGTCAACTATCTGTGAAATTATGTTTTTACTTGTTAATTGCTCATGATCTTTTAAAGAAGTGAACTTACATTTACTTTGTTCTAAAAACTGATAAGTATTACTTGATCACAATTTGATTATCTACATATTCCCAACACAGTGTCTAATAAGAAAAAAGTTATGTGTACTAATTATATTTTCTTCCTGAAGATAACAGTGTACACTTATGTGAGTACACACACTCACACACACATGTGCATATAAACACACTTCTGAAAATTCACTATTCCCAGAGAATTCTTATGAAAAATTATACTAAGAAAAATGTTTGCTTAATGAGCAAGTGTTGTATATAAATCAATGAACATTTGTAACTTGTGATATATCAAGACCTTAGAAAAAGCAAAATAACATTTACTATAGGAAGATGTCTAAGGAAAGCAAGTCACAAAGCAATTACTAATGGTGAATACAAAATGCTTGTCTTTCCTCATAGGGTGCAAGCATAAGTAATTACTCAGATAAGGAGAAGAAATACATTTTATATCATAAGTGGCATCTTACAATACTTGCAACCTTCCTCATATAGGACTTTTTTAACCCCATTTACATTATTCTATGCTCATTATACAAGATTACAAGAATCTTGAATCTTATTGGGGAGATAAACTATGGAATATTAAGTGGAGCAAGCAACAAGTATAAGTGGGTCTTGGTACTTCACTTATTTAACTGTTCATTATCTTTATTTTATCATCTACTGTCATATGTGTGCTTTGGATAGAACTTGATTACATGTTTTAAGTGATTTGCAAGATACTATGGAAAATAAGAAACATGAAATAATTAGGAAACAAGACAGTATATTAATTTTCTATTGCTGTGTATTAAATTATTACAGACTAAGTGGCTTAAAACAGTACTCATTTATTAGCTGATAGTTCTGTAGATTAGAAGCTCAAGCAAGCTTGACTTGGTCTGATGATCATGGTATGAAAAGTCTAAACTCAAGGTGGTAGCCAGACTGGACTCTAATCTGAAACCTTTAGAACAGACTATACTTAATGCTGGGCAGAGTAGCAGAAAAGGAAGGCTAGGGAGAGATTTGTTAAAGATTATGAAATTTCAGATAGAATAAGTTCTAGTGATCTATAGCACTGTGCTGGCAGAATGGGGACAAAAAAAATCCCATTATTGGCAAGGGAAAACACCCCTAGAAAAAGGGAAAAATTAAAAAGTAAGCTGAGTATGTTGGAAAGAAGAAAAGTCAGCTAGTTAACTTTATCTGAGCAAGTTTCCTGCTTTTCTTACAACTCTGGCTTATTGGGAACACAGCTTACAAACATCCCTGATGGGTCTGAGAACACTCTGAAGAAAATAATGGCCACAGAAGATACTGTAGCAAGGCCTGGCAAGATACATTATCCAGGCCATTTCCTGCCCAGCAAATAGTCAAACCAAATACTCATTGTGGCAATTTGTATTTAACTGGGGTAGAGATCAAGGGAACAGCTCAAGCCCTGAAATTTGGGTAAGAGGGATTATATCCCTTATCGCAGAGGAAGAACCTTTGTTGTGATGATGAGAAGAAAATTCTTCTCTCCCACTGATACTTCAAAGGAGATTGACTCCAGGGGTGTTTTAATCCACAGTGAACTAGTGAGATTAACACCTCCCTAAGAATCTGTGTGTGTGACCACAGACAGAAGGCTGTCTACACACAAGGTTTAGGTTCCAGATTTCTCAAGACTGCTCAGATCCTTAATGATTTTGGAAACAACAAGAGTTGATATGCTCACTCAGAGAAACTACTGGTGTCTTTGTTCCCTTCCTCTGTTTATCCTGAGCTCAGGAGAAAGCCTTAAATAAAAATGGAGTGGAACTGATACTTGGGACCACTGTCAAAACCAAAGGGGTGGTGGTCCCCTGTGTTCTCACTTTTGAAAATTGTATTCTATGTGTCTTATCTATTGCTTTCTCATTTCTAACTTTATATTTCTTCAGTCAGTTGCCACCAGATCCACAGGTGTTAAGGTATGCTACCCCTGAGGTAGGACTCCAGCACCACTATTGAATGACAATACTTAACAATATACAATATAGTATCAAATAGCTAGAGGATATTGAATGTTCCCAAAACAGCAACCAAAAAGGACATAAATTATTTTCGTAGGCAGACGTCTAGAAGAGTTTTTCTATATTATGTTCTTGAATTCTTACAATTTTAAGTATTTTTTCCATCTGAGTTATTTTTTGTGAGTGGTGAGAAATAGCGGTCCTATTTTGTTCTTCTGCATGTTGTTACCCAATTTTCTCAGCATCACTTATCGAACAGGGTATCTTTTTCCCAAGTGTGTGTTGTTGCCTGCTTTGTAAAAAATCAATTGCCTGTAAGTAGATGTATTTATATTTGCGTTCTCTTTTCTGTTTCTTTACTCTATATCTCTATTTTTGTACAAATATTATGCTATTGTTGTTACAAAAGTTCTGTAATACAGTTTGAAGTCTGGTATTGTGATACATCCTAGCTTTGTTCTTTAGACTTAAGATTGCTTTGGCAATTTAGACTCTTTTCTGGTTCCAGACAGTGTGTAGAATTATTTTTTGTAGATCTGTGAAATATCTTCTTGGTACTTTGATGGAGATTTCACTGAATCTGTAAGTCACTTTGGGTAGGAGGGACATTTTCACAATGTTAATTCTACCTTTCCATGAACAGGATGTGTCTTTCATTTGTTTGTGTCCTCTGCAATTTCCTTCCTCAGGGTTTTGTAGTTCTCCTTCAGATCTTTTCACCTCCTTGGTTAAGTATACTTCTAGGTGTTGTATTTTCTTTGTAGCTAGTCTGAACCTTTTTCAGCCTTTGAGATGACTCTCAGTTTGAGTGTGAGTGGTATGAAGAAATGCAACTGATTTGTGTATGTTGATTTTGTAATCAAAGACTTTGCTGTATATATTTATAGTTCCTAGGAGTCTCCTGGTGAAGTATTTGAAGTTTTCTAGATACAAAATTATATTTTCAGTGGAAAGTGGTAGATTGATCTCCTCTTCCCCTTTATTTCTTTCCCATGCTTGATTGTTTTGACTAAGACTTCCAGCACTATGTTGAATAGAAATGGTGACAGTTGATACTCTTCTTTTTCCAGTTCTTACAGAGAATATGTTTGACTTTCCCCCATTTATCATGATGTTGGCTGTGGATTTGTCACATATGAAAATAATTTTGAAATAGTTTCCTTCGATGCTTAGTGTGTTCAGAATTTTCATCCTGGAAAGATACTGAATTTTATTAAATACTTTCCTGCATCTGTTGAGATGCTCATATTAGCTTGCTTTTGCTTCTGTTTATGTGGTGAATCACATTTATTTATTTATATATGCTGGGCCATCCTTGCATCCCTGGGAGAAACCCCCATTGGTCACAGTGGACTACTTTTACTTTTTGAGGCAGAGTCTCACTCTGTTTCCTCAGGCAAGAGTGTTATGTGGTCAGCCTAGCTTAGAGCTACCTCAAACACCTGGGTTCAAGCTACCCTCTTGCCTCAGACTCCCAAGTAGCTGAGACTAGAAGCACCTTCTTCAATGCCCAGCTAATTTTTCTATTTTTAGTAGAGGTAGGATCTCATTATTAATCAGTCTGGTCTCAAACTCTTGAGCTTAAGCAGTCATCCCACCTTGGCCTCTCAGAGGACTGGAATTATAGGCATGAGCTACTGTGCCTGGCCCACGGAGGATTATTTTTTATTTTCTTATGTGCCATTTAATTTGATTTGTTAGTAATTTATTGAAGATTTCTGCATCCATATTCATAAGGGATACTGGTTTGCATTTTGCTATTGTTGTGTGTCCTGTTTTAGCTTTGGCATCAAGGTAAACCGGCTTCATAGAATGAGTTGGGGAGGATTTCCTCCTTCTTTGTAGCTATTGTAATTGTATTGTAAAGTAGGAATAATTCCTGCAGTAGGTCTGGTGGAATTCATCTATAAGTCAGTCTGGTTTGGGGCCTTTTAAAAATGCATTTTATTATTATTTTTTTTTCTGTGTAACTACTTGTTATTTGTTTGAGCTAGAATTCTATTTCTTCCTCATTGAATCTTGAAAGGTTCTGTTTACAGAAATTTGTCTATTTCCTCTATATTTTCAAGTTTATGTGCCTAGAAGAGTCATACTATTCATGGATGATGTTTCGTATTTCTTTGGTATCAGTTGTCTAGCAATAACTGTCTATTTTGTTTTGTCTTTTCAAAGAACAACCTTTTTGTTTCATGGATCCTTTGTAGTTTTTTGTTTGTTTTCTATTTTATTTAGTTCTGTTTTAACCTTTCTTATTTTTCTTTTATTATGCAGTCTTTGGGTTTCTTTTGCTCTTCCTTTTCTTATTGTCTGAGACTTGACATTAGGTTATTAAATTGTGATCTTTTTGTCTTATTGATGTAGGCATTTAAGGCTATGAATTTTTCCCTGAGGAATGCTTTTGCTGAGTCCAAAAGATTTTGATAGCTTGTGTCCCCTTTGTCATTCAATTTAAAGAATCCTTTGATTTCCATCATAGTTTCATTCTTGATCCGATAATCATTGAGCAGGAGGTTGTTTAATTTCTTTGACTTTGTATTGGTTTTAGTGTTTATTTTGTGACGGATTTCTACTTTTATTCCATTGTGATCTGAGAAGATACACAGTATGCTTTCAGTTTGGGGGGATTTATTGAGAACTTTTTTGTGGTCTAGGATATGATCAATCTTGGAGAAAGTCTATGTACTGCTTGAAAGAATGTATAATCAGTACAGAAGAATATTCTGTAAATGTCTGTTAGGTTTATTTGATTTATAGCCCAGTTTTAGGTCATTGTTTACTTATTTATTTTCTGTTTGATGATTTTTCTATCTCTGACAATAGAGTGATGAGATGTCCTCCAATTAGATTGATGTTATTTATTTATTTCCTTCACTCTAGTGAATTTTGCTTTATGTTTCTTGGAGCTCCTGTGTTAAGCATAATTTAGGACTGTTATGTCTTCTTGTTGAATTGTTCTCCTTACCATTATATAATGACTCTCTCTGTATTTCTTTACCTTTTAGGTTTAAAATCAATTTTACCTGATATGAGAAAAGAATTTATATTCAGTAAAGTGTGCTGAGAAAATTGAATACCTACATGTACAAATGTGAAACTGGATCAACTGATAAAAGACTTAAGTGAAAGACATGAAACCATAAGAATGCTAGAATTAAATAATAGGAAAACTCTTCTAGATATCTGTCTTAGGAAAGAATTTATGACTAAGACTCTAATAGTAATTGCAGCAATGAAAAAAATAGATAAATGAAATTTTATTAAACTAATATGCTTTGCACAGCTAAGGAAATAATCAGCAGAGCATGAAGACTACCTACAGAATGAGAGAAAATGTTAACAAACTATACAGCCAATAAAGAGCTAATCAAGAATCTACAAAGAATTCAAGCAAATCAGGAAGAAAAAAAATAAAAAGTGGGCAAAAGACATGAAGATAATCTTTCCAAAAGTAAAGAGACAGATAGCAAATAAACATATGGAAAAAATACTCAACATCACTAATCATCAGGGAAATGCAAATTGAAACCAAAATGAGATATCACCTTATCTCAATTACAATGCTTTTATTAAAAAGTCCCCAAACAATAGATGCTGGTGTGGATGCAGAGAAAAAAGAATAGTTACACACTCTTAGTAGGCCCCAACTTAGTACTACTTCTGTGGAAAATAGTATGGAGATTTCTCAAGGAACTAATAATAGACTTACCATTTGACCTAGTAATTCCACTATGGGGTATCTACTCTAAGGAATAAGTTCTTTTTATCAAAAAGATATCTGAACTCAAATGTGTATTGCAGTATAATTTTCAATTGAAAAAATTGGAATCAACCCATGTGCCTGTCAATTTATGAGTTAATAAAATGTGAAATATGTATACAATGGAATACTACTAATCTATAAAAAGGGATAACTTAATGCCTTTAACAACATTTGGTTGGAGCTGGAAATCATTTTCCTAAGTATCTCGAGAATGGAAAAATAAACACCACATGTACTCACTATGAAATTGTAACAAATTAATGAGCACACACATACATAGAGGGAAATAAAATCCTGAGGAAATCAACTACTAATAGGGGGAGGAGTAGAGAGGTAAAGAACTATCTAACAGGTACAATGGACACTATTTGAGAGGTCAGAACACTTTTAGCTGTCATTTAAGCTTAACAAATGTGATTCATGTAACCAAAATATTATGTTTCTCCCATGCCTAGTTTTTGAGGTTTTTATTATGAAGAGGTGCTATATTTTATTAAATTATCTTTATGCTCTATTGGTATGATCATATAGCATTTGCTTTTAATTCTGTTTACATTGTGAATTACATTTATTAAGATACACATGTTTAACCATCCCTGCTTCTCTTCATTGAAACACATTTGATTATGATAAATTATCTTTTTTGATATGCTGTTCAATTCAGTTTGCTTGTATTTTGTTGTTGATGATATTTGCATCTATATTTCTGAGGAATGTTTGTTCATAGTTTTCTTTTTTATTTTGGTTTCAAACTTATATTGGCTTCACTGGATGAGTTAAGTAAGATCCCCTCATTCTCAAGATTATGGAACAGCTTTGGTGGATATGTAGCTATTCTTTTTTATAGGCCTGGTAAAATTTGGCTATGAATCCATCTCATCCTTCTCATTTTTTGTTGGAATGCTTTTTAAAAAAAATTGTTACCACTGGGTGGCACCTGTGGCTCAAAGGGGTAGGGCTCCGGCTCCATATGCCGGAGGTGGTGGGTTCAAATCCAGGCCCGGCCAAAAACTGCAAAAAAAAAAAAAAAAAAAAAAAAAAAAAATTGCTACTGCAATCTAACTACTCACTTTATTTTTTAAGAAGATGAAGAATTTTATTTAATTTCTATTTTTCAATTGTCCCTCTTAGCTATTCTTATAAATTTATATTTCCTCTATATGTGGTCCTGATTGTTGATGTCCTTCCTTTTGTTGTTTTTGACTTCACCTAAGCCAGAGACCTTTGAATATATAAGGAAGGATATAGCAATCCTCTGTCTCAAGAAGTACATTCTTTTTTCCCCCTTCAGCCAGTGATTCTCAGTGGAGGACATTTTTGCCTCCGAGGAAACATTTGGTAATGTCTGGAGACATTTTTGGTTTTCACAACTGAGGAGGGTACTACTGGCTTCTGGTGGGTAGAGTCCAGGGATGCTGCTCTCTATCCTACAATCATAGGATGAAGAATTATTCAGTCCAGAATGTCAAGGAGGAGAAAGCCCACTTTAGGTCCTGTGACTTTTTATACATTTGGTGTGAAAAATTCCTATGCCTCCTCGGCCATTCTTTACTTCTCATTCTACCCTCTCCTCTGTATTAAGGCAGGGTCAGATCATCCCCATCTTCAGGAAAGCACCATTTGTTTCATTGACTCCCACCAATTTTATTTTCATTTTCTTCCATTCTACTGCAAATCTGCTGGACTGCAGTGTTATCACCTTTGTAGTTGTAAATGGTATCTCTAATCATTTATCTCATTTCTTTTTTTTTTTATTAAATCATAGCTACGTACATTGATATGATCATGGGGCATCATACACTAGCTTCATAGACCATTTGACACTAACTACTCATTATTGATCTTTTCAGGATGCCTATTTTTTCCTTATTCAAGTATGGAATATCTTGTGTTTACATAAATACAGAAATTTCCTCTAGATTTTCTACTTCATGTGCAAAAGATTTTCATAGGAGTGTTGGAAGATATTTCTTATTACTATGATATCAGTTAGAATGTCACCTTTTCCATTTTTGATTGTACTTATTTAAATTATTTCTCTTCTACTTCTGGTTAAGATAGCTAATTATCTATCACTTTTTTGTTTATAAGAGTCAATTATTTTCTTCAATGAATTTTGTAATTTGGGAGAAATTTACATTTCATTTAGTTATGCTTTTTTAAAAACTTTTTTTCTTCTGTAAACTGTCAACTTCTCTCTTAACACTGCTTTTACTAAATTTCAAAGATTTTGGAAGTTATACCACATTTGTAGTTCAATTCAAAAATTATTTTATTTCCATTTTGATTTCTTTATTAACCCAAGGATCATTTGGCAGCATGTTGTAATTTTCATATATTTGTGTAATTTTGAGATTTTTTCTCTAGTAGTATTACACTAAAGTTTGAGAAGATACTTGGTATGATTTTGATTTTTCAAAAAATCATATGTCATTCAATGAATTAATATAAAAAATATATGTGTAATATTGTATATTAATACAGATATCTGTAATGTTCAAAGACCTTTATTCATGTTGATCTGAATTGCTTCTACTGACATTGCATGTCCCTTTAGCCTGAAAAACCTCCTTTTGGATTTATTGCAGTGCTGGTTTTCCAGAAAAAACAATCCACTTTTATCTGAATATGTATTTTTGCTTTTCTTTTTGAAGATTTGTCTTTATATTTATAGAAATTTTATGTGAAAGATTTTTCTTTCATCACTTTGAATATATTGTTGCCATATTTCTGTGCTCCATTGTTCACAATGAGAAAACACACCCAAATAATGTTGTTTTCTCCTTTTATTTTTAGGATGTCATTTCTATGTTTAGAATTCTGTAGTTTGATTTGATATGTCCAGGTGTAGTAGTAATGCTTTTTTAGCTCTATAATTTCTATTTCTGATGTTTCTATCTCTCTGTTAAGATTTCCTATCTTTTTATTCACTAAAATGAATAATTTTATTAAAACTTCTTCAAAATATATACTCCTAATTTGAATTAGTTTGGATTTATTTCCTCTTATTGAATTTTCTATCTCTGATAATAGATCACACTTTCTTGTATCTTTTAATGTCAAGTAAGTTTTGAAAACTGGTGATAGTATCTTTCTTTTTTTTTTTTTATTAGATCACAGTTGCTTACACTGATATGATCATGGAGCATCATACACTAGCTTCACAGACCGTTTGAGACATTTTCATTACAATGGTTAACATAGCCTTCCTGGCATTTTCCCACTTACCGTGCCAAGACATTTACATTCCATATTTACTAAGTTTCACATGTACCCTTGTAAGATGCCCCGCAGGTGTAATCCTGCCAGTACCTCTCCCTCTACCCACCTTCCCCCTCCCTACTCTCCCTTTCCTCCTTTCCCCTATTCTTAAATTCTTTAATAGGTGAGTTCTTCTTATGTGTTTGTCAACTGGTCACTAAGAAAATTGGCAGAGCAGAGATCTTGAGTCCACATCTGCATATTTATAGATAGGAAGAGAAATGTTGGAATGAATTTTGATCAAATACTTAATCATGATATAGATTG
>CAUYPK010040279.1:0-81131 GCA_963574355.1 Loris lydekkerianus | reverse complement strand
GTTTTTAAAAAATGAGTAGGCTGTAGCAACGACTCAGCAAGGCCCGGCCTGAAACTGCCTCTACCTAGATACAGCCAATGTGGTACCATGCCACTGGCCCGACCCTGTCACTCACCTCTTCCCCCGCCTTCTTTCCCCGCCACTTCTCCACAATAAAAAAATAAATAAATTCAAAAAAAAAAAAAAAAAAAAAACCAAATTCCACTCTAAAATAACCGACAGTTATTTTAAAATGTATCATAACTTACGTTGACTATAGTTACCTTGTTGGGATATTAAATATTATTAATTATGCCAAAAAAAAAAAAAGAAATGGGAGTGAACTAAAGACAGACTGAGATAATGTGTAATACTAATTTTACTAGTAACTTACTAATTTTATGAATTGTAAGCTCTCAGTGCCTATTAATGTGACTAGCACATAATGGGTGCTGGATAAATATTGGCTGAATGACAGCATGGAATGTCATTACATTGAAGTGTTCAATGTGTGATTAAAACACAATTTTTGCTCTTCATAAAAAAAAGCAATAAATGAGGAATTAGTTGATAGCAAAGCTACACTAAACATAATTTCCGAACTACTTTAAAAATAATTGAATGGTTTAAAGCAACCACGATAACAATGTATTGTGGGGTTTATCACATTTAATAATAGCATGAAGAATAAGGGGTTAAATATGTGTATGCCTTTGGAGGGTTCTTTAAGTGAAGTGCTGTAATATTATTTCAAGGTAGACAACTGTAATTTAAGAATGCATATTTAAATCATCAGCACAGCAACATAAAAAGAAAATCATAAAAAGAAAACAAGGAGACATAATCAAAATGCAAATGAAGAAAAATAAATGGAACTCTACTAGAAAAATATGTTAATCCAGAAAAGGCAGAAAAGGAGGGACAAAAGAAGAAAGAAGGGAAAAATAAAGGCATAGCTAAGATGATAAACTGAAGTTCAATCAAATCAATAATTTACATTAAATAGAAATGGACTGGAGGCTCTCCTTATGCTTTTTCTTATCGACATCATCTTCCTCGTTTCAAATGTGGTGCAACACTGGTTTATTTTCTTATCTTTCATTTTAATGAGTGAGAAAACTTCCTAAAATGGTCATCACACCTCAACATTTTCACACACCACACCAGTATCAGACAAACTTTTATAAAACCCAAACTTTGTCACGGAACTTGGCTTACGCAGTCCTTATGCCTTACAGCTTCTTTCCTGCCTGCAAGGGAGGTTACAGATCTTCTGTCAGGAAAAGATCTTGAGGCAAATAATAGAAATGGCAAACATCCCTACTGTCTTCCCTGGAAATAGTTAATGCTATTTTAGAAACTTTTGCACCTCCTGTACCTGGGAATAGACTTCTATTCTCTACTCTAGATCTTTGGGCATCTATCTTTGGTTTGCAAGGTTTCTTTGTTTTGTGACTATTTTGCCTTTGATGCTGTAGTCTATTTCTTTCCCTCCTTCATAGTTTAGAGGCTAAGGGTCAGCCAAGTTTCAGTCTCAGCTCAGCCCAACCCAGCACAGCTCAGCCCGGCCCTGTTAGGAATTCCAGTCCTTGTCAGAGGGCCAGCTTGGCCAGGGGAAGCATTCAAATACTTTGTGCTGCCAAAATTCTAGCATGAATGTTCCTTCATATCAAGCCCTACACGTCCTATCAAGCCACCAGCTACAGCCACACCAAACTTCAGAAATTCTCTATTAATTTATTTGCCTTTTTACAATCATCTCTCTTCTTTCTGAAATATCCTAACCATTTTTCTCAACTTTGGGAACTCTACCTCTAAGACCCGGTTCAAATATTACACGGACTCTGAAATGCTTCCCAGTCAGAGTTAGTATGTCCCTTCTTCCTCAGCGCTCCCTCGCTACTTTGAACTAGCACAAATCACACTCAGTTGTAAATATTGTCTGTCTGAATCAACACTAAACTGTAATGAACAAGATTTTATTTATCACTGCATACTCTGTGCACTTAGTACCCGTGCTAACATTGAAAAGCTTTCTGCTAGGTGACAGTGGACTGAATATACAGTTTGTCACAATATAGAATAGGCAACTTATCAAAACAAAACAAACAGAAAGTTATACTCATTTACTAGATAGAAACAACTTAAGGATTGCTATGAAGACGCCCTGGATTCCACTCATTTGATCCAACTAGCATTTACTAACCATTAAAACCCAAGCTTATATGGAAAGAACTTATTACTGGCAACACTGAATAGGCATCGGGAAAGTCAAATTTGGAAGTCATTCATGGAAGATACATGATTTCTAGCCTTTCTTTAAATGGTAAGTTCACTTGTTCAGGAGTAAAGTTAATAATGATCTTTATTCAGCAAAAATTTTGCCAGAGATAAGGCAAAATATACTATATACAAGATTGAAAGAGGTGCTTAAAACACTTAAAAGACTGAAGTGTCACATTTCAGAAGCATTCAATTGTATGTAGAAAACGGATGCCTTGATTATAAATCATACTTGTTATGCTAGAAGAAAAATAACTATTAATTAACTAGAATAAATATATGCACCAAAACGACAGAATATCAGAAAGTTTAGATTGAAATCATCTAAAACTTGAAGTTTCCTAATATAATCTTAGCTTGGTGGAGTCTTGAGCAATAAACTTGCATTTGAATTTTCCATGAAAATGTCCATCTGCAGCCTCATTATGACATCCCGGGAATAAACAGCCCGCTCTCGTTGCAAAATCCCACACACTTTGCAATCATCCCAAATTTAGTGCTGTTCCTGAACTTTCCAACCCACCTTATATGTATGGCAGAGAATTTACATGGGGGGTATCTTGCTCTGACCCATTTATTTGTGCTCAGGGGGGATTAGACAGATTTTTATTCTACTTGATGTATTGTGTCCTATGTGGCATTTTTACATTCAAAGTTGCTGAATGTGGAAGTGAATACATTAATGGTTAGATTTTCTTACATCGTGAGAGAAAGCATACCTTGTAAAGCACGCTTTATTTTTGGTATCTTTATAGTGCTTCTTCCTTAATGGCCCTTATGATATAAAATTCACAGAGTCACATCCCAGACTTACAAAACAGGAATTTGAGGCACAAAAGGGAAAAAAAAAATCTAAATTGCAAAGTAAATGATATTTATTTTTATTTGTGGGAGACATATAATGAGGATGGAAACCAGAGACCAGAGTTCAAGTTCTCAGATTTCTCCTTTTTCACAATACTTAGTATGCATCCAGGTGTGGAAGTCTATGTTTAGAGCCCAGTCTATAAATACATATTGAATTCCTACTACTTAGGGATGTCTTCCTAGTTCTTATGATCCAGGGAAAGTGCTAACATAAAAATAAAATTAAACAACCCTTCTCCTAAAGGAATTTACAAATCGTGGCAAAGAGACTGATTAATGCTAATATGAATCAAAGCGTAAAAATGACTATGAGAGTAGGCTGAAATGCTGTGGGAATGTGGAAAAGGACATTTTAGTGACAGGGGGATTCAAAGATGGTGTTAGGCTGGCTATGATGTTTGATTTAAAGGAAGGAGAGGATTTAGGAATGTCAAGAAGGAGGCCCACCTGCAATCTGGGCTGATAAAAACCACGAGGAAAGCCCCAAAGTGTGGAAAAGAAAGGTGCAGTGACTACAGCAGATGTGCAGGGTGTGGTGGAGACAGCAGAAAGGCTAAGTTTGGATTCTTTTGTGAAGAACTTTGAGTACTATTCTGAGGCATTGAACTTTGGTCTTTGGAAAAATGGAATTTCTTAAAGATCGTGTTGAGAGCTTAGGAAGATCCCTCCAGGACAGGGCAAAACATGGAACGAGGAAAGAAAAAGAAACTGAAGGCAAAGAAAAGAGTTATGAGATTGTGTTTGAGTCCAAGCAAAGTATTTTATTCAATAAATTGGTTCTGGGAACAAAGGTGGCAATGAATAGGAGACATTTTTGAAAATGAAATTGTGAGTTCCACGTTAGGGAAGACTATGGCTTAATGATTTGGTAGAGTCCAGGCTATCTCTGTTTTAATCATAGCTCTTCATGGTTTTGGAGAAATTTAATGTCTTAAAAGCATGTGTATAGAATTATGCCAAAATTTGGATATGAGTTAGGATATATGAGTTAGGAGTATCCATTGAAGGATACTAACTCATCTGAACAATGTTTATAAAAATGGAGGCAATTTCTTTTTGAGTGCAAAAGAAGGGAGATAGTGATTAACATAAATACTTTTAACTTTCTATAATGTTAAAGACTTTGAATATATCAGGTAATCAAATAGGTATTGTTATAATGGGAAGATTCCTTTTATTATTTTTTTGGTAATACTAAATGTGTGTATTATCTAACATAGAGAATCATATGCCAGCTATATCTGAAAACTTCACAGAGGATAATTTCTCAATTTGAATGCAGTACATCAGAACTTTTAATCATTGAGTGAGAAAATATTTTCAACCTAAATAATAAATATTATCTGAAAGCACTAAGCTTCAAAATTATATACATGGTTCATGGTTGTAATAATTATTCTTACTTTCATAGACTTTGTGGTATAAGGAAAATATAACTATTTCTCCAAAATAAAGAGCTGTTTCAACACTACTTATTAAGTATCACATCCCTATTGCATTTAAATGCTAGCTTTGTTACAAAGTAAATAATTTCATATTTTAAGTGTAAATAATATTGGACTTTAAATGAGATTGAGGAAGGATAATCTCATTTTGGACAAACATACCTTTGGTTTACCACAGGCAGGTAATTGGCCACAGTGTTGTTTATACCTGGCTGTTCAAAATTTTTCCATCAACAGGCTCATTAGTCTGAAAATCTGTGGCTTCATCCAGATGTGAGGTTTCTATGCTCCATGTATACAAACATTGTGGTACAAATAAGAATTATCTCAATTTGAAGGTTATCATAGCTTTTAGATCTTATCATGCTTACTATAACAGTATTTGACCACTAATTAAAGTAAGACAATTCATAAGAAGGAAGAAATATATTCAAGCTTGATGTTTGTTAACCACAGAAAATGCAGTTATAAAAACAGCTAATAGATATAATTATTAATATATTGTTTACAGTTGTTTGGTATAAAAACCTGAAAAAAAAAAAAAAAAGATCACAGATACCCAACTCACCAAAATGATGGTTTTTACTCTTTTCTGTACAAACATATTGGTTTTCCTCCTGATTTCCTCTAGGCTCAGTTTAGTTTTTAATGTCTCTAGATCTCTTCATGTGAAAGACCCTGCCAGGTAAAATTGAGCACTTCAGATACCCTCATAGGGAAGTAAAAAATAAAATAAATAAATAACCTTATACAGAAAATGAGAAATGTAAGTATAGAACTGTGTAAGTCGCTCCATTTTTTTCTATACCCTTCCAGCAATAATTAAGTGTATTGCTATTTTTATTTTACAGGGACGATCGATCTGGTATTGACTATGTAAATACCACTGGAATGTTAATGAATGTGAACATTCCGTTAAAATGCCCTACATTGGTTCTCACAGAATTATGAGGAATCTTTTAAATTGTAATAACATAAATGTTTATTACTAGAATTACTATAGAATGATATATCAAGCCCATAAATTACATATTTTTCTTATAATCTGAGATCTAGCAATTTTTTTTCAAATTCTCATTAAGTTTAAATCATCTTAGGAAAAAAGGTGGAATCTTCTGCATAATTATTTCTCAAGTATTTTTTATTAGAAAGGTTTCAGAAAAAAATAAATAAATAGAGCGTGCATAGCACATTGCCTTTATTTTCCCAAGTCAAAAGTTTAAAGGGAAAGGACTAACAGTTTGTGATTTTTTAAAGGGACTAATTGGTAAATATTTATCTGAAGTGAGAGTAAAGAAAGATCACAGAAATGAAAATTTTGGTGGAAATTAAAAAATAAAAACAATGTATCAACAACTAAAAAACAAACGATCCTTAGTCTAGCCATGACAAATCCTGTTTATCACAGACATTTAATTATCTCTGAAAGTGTGTAATGACGGTGTGAGAAAGAGAGACCGGATTACTAGGAAGGTTTGTTGTGTGAGAGAGCAGGTCTAACACAAAGAAGTTCTAAGAATAACTTTTGTAATGCTTTATATATGTTAGAGATTCTTTTAGTTTCTTTTCTATAGATAAATATAGTAATGGCATGGAACGACCTTTACAATACTGTTGATTTGTTGAACAACCACCAAGACACTTTCTGTGAGCCAGTCCATTTGTTAGGTACTCAAGGTGCTAAGCATAGCTTTGTAAGATTTAAAAAACCCAATTGCCCCAAGCAAAAAAGATAATTTTGTGAAATCATATGGAAAAGTAGTATTATCAGAAAGGGCAGAGATAGACCTAGTACAAGGGGCATACAAATTCAGGATACTGAACCCTGTAGGATGCCCCAACTCCTCTCTGCTCCTCTTCATCCGTAGACTTCATTCTTTAATTGCAGAAACTCCACAAAGCCTTAAACCCTGGAGTTTCGAGCAGTCCTGGCTTACATTCCCCACAATCTCACAACCAATGAGAACAAAATTCTTCCCTATGGGTGCCACTTCTAAAAGTTAGGAAGGACTTACATTGACCAGGTTTGGTCCTGCACTATCCCCACTGTGGCCCAGGAATCAGGACACAATGATTGGTGCAACCTTTGTTGGCATCAAGGGAACAAGAAGACATCGCAAAACACAGGGAGAAAGAATCATTTCCTGAGGAAAAGGGTGTATTTTCAAAATCCATTTTTACACAATCACAAGTGAAATCCATCACATGACAGTTCTACCCACCCTCACAAGGAGTTTCAAACACAAGATATGTGCACCAGGGAGTGGAAATCTTGGGAGACCTTCAGAATTTTGCCTCCCACAGCCTTATTAAAGATTCTTACAAAAACAAAAAGAAAAAAACTATGGTCAACTAAATAAAGCCTCCCAAAAGATATCTTTCAGTTCTTCCCGAAATCTGCAGGTGTTGCACCATATAGCAAGAAAGGATTTTGCAACTGTGCTTACGTTAGGAGTCAGAGAGATTATCCTATCAGAGTGTACCTAAATGCACTTGCCTGCATATTTATAAGAGGGAGGCAGAGGGAGATTTGACAAAGACAGACAATGAGGCAATGTCACCATGGAGGCAGAGATTAGAACGATACAGTCACAAGCCAAGGAATGCTGGCAGCTGCCAAAAACTAGAAGAATGGAAAATATCATCCTCTAGACTCTCCAGAGGGAGTGCAGCCCCGTCAGCACCTTGGTTTCAGCACAGAGAAACTGATTTAAGACTTCTGACCTCCAGCATGGTGAGAAAACAAATGTCTATTCTTTTAAGCCACCGGAGGGTCTGCCGTAATATATGACAATAACCAGAGGAAACTAGTACAGAAACCATGAATAGAAGATAAGGGGAATAACGTTATCTATCCTATTTAATAGGAAAAAGAAAACTCCATGACAGGAGGAGGGCTATTATTTTTACCACTAGAAACTTTATGAATAAAAATGATGATATAAGCAAACCTGGCCAAGTAAACCATCAAATTTTGGTGAAGGTGGCATAGTAGCGTAGCTATTAACATACAAATAAGCAACATAGAGGACTGCCAACTGGGTGGCAGTCTCTGTGACTTTTATGAACATGCACAGTAACTCTTTGGGGCAGGGACTAGTTGACCCCATTTTACAACATCATTTATTCAACAAATATTGAGCATTACCTATGGGTTTAGTGCTCCATGAAAAGCTAAGGAGGAAATTAAAATTAAGTTGTAGTCAATGGCCATTTTTTTTAAGACAAGAGTCTTACTTTGTCACCTTCAGTAGAGAGCCGAGGCATCATGGCTTAGCAACCTCAGGCTCAAGTGATCCTCTTGCCTCAGCCTCCCTAATAGCTGGGACTACAGGTGCCTCTCACAAAACCCAGCTGGTTTTTAGAGATGGGGGTCTTGCTCTTCCTCAGGCTGGTCTCCAACTCTTGAGCTCAGGCAAATCTACCCGCCTCAGCCTCCCAGACTGCTAGGATTACAGGCATGAGCCACTGCTCCTGACTTAGTCAAGGGCCTTTTTAAGGAAACACAGCTTGTAGATACTAAGCTAGGGCTATTCAATACCCATTTCTGAAGGGCAGAAGAAAGAGGAGAGCAAAATGTGGGGAAAAAAGGGCAGCACCTGTGGCTCAGTGAGTAGGGCGCCGGCCCCATATGCCAAGGGTAACGGGTTTAAACCCAGCCCCTGCCAAACTGCAACAATAAAATAGCCGGGTGTTGTGGCGGGTGCCTGTAATCCCAGCTACTCGGGAGGCTGAGGCAAGAGAATCGCTTAAGCCCAGGAACTGGAGGTTGCTGTGAGCTGTGTGATGCCACAGCACTCTACCAAAGGGCCATAAAGTGAGACTCTGTCTCTATAAAAAAAAAAGTGGGGGAAAAAAAATGAGTGTAATCATAATTGCTTAAAACCAGTGATCTACTTATTGCCTGAACACAGTTGACACAAGAAAAGAGTTTAGTTTTCTACTTTTTTTGTAGAGAAAGCAACAGAGCCATGATAAACTCTAAGGCCCCAAACTACTGTATTCTGAGAGCACTAGCAAGATTTTAAAGTCCTTTTGATGCCCTGGAATTAGAGCTTTGTCTTGTATCAATGAGACACAGAAAAAGAAAATTGTCACATTCAAATACAGAAGTTTTCTGTGCAACTTTCCTCAATAGCTAATTTGATTTCTAATTACTTGAATAAAAGCTAACCTGATTAGCTCTGTCTGGGATACGAAATTCAAACAGCATTTTACTATAGAAAATGGAATTCACTGCTAGCTTAAACATTCGAAAACAGTGTCACACATATTCTGAAAGCTGGAAATGACCTTGAGTGTTCATCTTGTTTATTTTTCTACTTTGGGGTAGATCTAAACAAAGAGGATTCCAATCACATATTCTATTTCTGAGCTAGTTCAATATAATTAAATGCAACAAATATTTAGTGAGAATTTACATGCCAGGCACAATGTTTAGAAATAGAAAAACCAAATTCCCTTTGGAAACCTTCCTTTTTCTGTAAAATATTTAACCCACAGCCCAGTGGTTACAGCACCAGCCACATGCACCAAAGATGGCAGGTTTGGGCCAGGTAAACAACAACAAGAAGAAAATAGCTGGGTGGTGTGGCAGGCACCTGTAGTCCCAGCTACTTGGGAGGGTGAGGCAAAAGAATTGCGTAAGCCCAAGAGTTTGGGGTTGCTGTGAGCTGTGACGCCATAGCACTCTACCGAGGGTGACATAGACTCTGTCTCAAATAAACCAAAAAAATAAATAAATGAATTAGCCTGGCATTGTGGCGGGTGCCTGTATTCCCAGCTACTTGGGAGGCTGAGGCAATGGAATCGCTTAAGCCCAAGAGTCTGAGGTTGTTGTGAGCTGTGAAACCAAGGCACCACAATGAGACTCTGTCTCAAAAATAAAATTAATTATATTTGAAGTTAGAAAGATGGAATCTTGAACTCCCTTCCTTTTTTATTTTTACTAAGTTACTTTCCCTTCTTCTTTTTTTTTTCTTTTTGTAAATTTACTCCTGCAGTTGTCATATAGTTTCAGACAGATAATGTTTAATAAAGCACAATCCCTAAATTACAACCAATCAATTAAGACCATTAATTAACTGTGTTCCCAGCCTAAGTGAAATGTAGAATATGTGCTATTAGTGGGGTGATTCAAGCCAAGAGTGGCATTTTGTTACACTTGCTAGAGCCCTTCCTGACATTATAATTTATAATTATGAGAAGATGTCTCAGTCCAATCTGAATATTCTTCAATGTTTTTGAATTTAAAAGAGAAATTAATCCTTAATGAAACTATAATAAAAAGCCATGATACCCTGAACTTATATTATGTTTCACTCTAGATGGCTAACAGATAAAATAACCTTAAGTCTTCAGGACTTTTTTGCTATTATTTTGCGTTCATTATTTATATATTTAGTTTCTTGCTTGTTTTGTTTTATATTTATTTATCCCCATTTCTCCCTAGCAACAAAAGTTCTTAGTTCAGTATCTGCTAATATGTTCCATGTTTTTAACTTTTAAAAACCCTGAAGAAATAATAAGAACAACAATGTAAGGTTCCATTAATGAAATCAAGTGTTACTAAATGTAGCCACTGTACAATTTTGATTTAAATTCACTGGTTTGCGTGGCGCCTGTGGCTCAGTGAGTAGGGTGCCGGCCCCATATACTGAGGATGGTGGGTTCAAATCCAATTCTGGCCAAAATGCAACAACAACAACAAAAATAGCCAGGTGTTGTGGCGGGCACCTGTAGTCCCAGCTACTCAGGAGGCTGAGGCAAGAGAATTACCTAACCCTAAGAGCTGGAGGTTGCTGTGAGCTGTGATGCCACAGCACTCTACAGAAGGCAACAAAGTGAAACTCTGTCTTTAAAAAAAAAAAAAAATTCACTAGTTCATTTAAATGTTACTACATTCCTATGGAATAGTTCTACTTAACTCATGAGGGAAGTGACACTTTGAGAAGCAAGTGTGGTAGTCTGTGCTCTCGAGAAGCAGGACATAAGAGATTAAAAGTGCAAACTTTTAAGTGGAGAAAACACCTGTGCAGAAGAAAATATAGAGGAGCTGGAGAAGGCTGGGTAGAAACCAGACCATAATATAAGCCCTACGCAGAGTGAAGACTCCAGAGAGAAAGAGATCGCCTAGAATCTAAGGAGTTTGAGCAAAATTGTTGGAGCTCTACAGCAAAAGTCACTGACAAAAGAGTCTCCTGACTTTCAAGAGTAGGTCAACCTAAAATCCTTGCCAATGGATTTCAATGCCGGCAGCCTGTGCCCTCTATCAAGCTCCCTCCCTGCAGGGCTAGGAGGTGCGTTCTCACGATTGTCACACCAGTTAAGTGGTGTAGCTGAAATTCAGCCCTGTGTATCCCTGGTACTTGAGACTGTCCCCTTTACTTATTATATTTTTATGACCTTTGTGTGTTCTCTTGATTTTGGTACCCAACACTTTTTTTAACATTTTAAAATCGAAATGAACAATTCTTAGTTGCTTTTAAAAATATGCTTTGGCATTTTTGTATTTTTAATTTTGAGTTAAGTAATTTCCAATATCTTTAAGATGGTAAATAATTTAATAATACAATCCAACATCTTATTGCAAAGTTTATATATCATCATAAATTATGATTCTAAACCCCAAGCACTATTTTTATATAGAAAAGCTTTATCACTTCATATCAGGTACGGGGTCAATTTGAAGAGCTTTATACAGGGAATATAATGGATCATGTCTCAAAAATACGTTCCTTTCTAAACCAAAGTTGTAAATATTTCTATTCAATTGAACTGGATTTTTAGAATCTTCATGAAATATTGTATACACTTAGATGAGGTAGATGCCTTTTTTCTCTACGTCCTGTCATTGTCCCATAGCTCACTCACCTTGAACCTCTCCTTAAAACACTGGCGAGTTCATTAGCTATTTCTATGTATCAAACTACTCTAAAACTCAGTGGCTTTATCACCAACCCTTTGTTATATTAGCTTCCATGCTTGTGAGTTGACTGTGCTGATGTACTCTGGCCATGACTCACTTATCCACCTGCAGTTCTGCCCTATGTTAGGCTTGGCTGGGGCAACACAACTGGGACAGCTGCACTTCACCCATCTCTCATTCTCTTTCTTCCTCTTGGGTCCAACCCAAACTTGTCCTTCTCATGGTAATGGCGGAAACACCAGCATGCAGAATTGGCACATGGCTCTCCTGCCTCATGCCACTGGCCAATGCACTCACAGGGCCAAACCCTGCACACATCAGGAGATAGGAAACTAGATTACATTTCTTTTGCAGAAAAAAATAGCAAAGTATCACAGCACATTATGTAGATTCAGGACAAAGGAAGACTTGGCCATTGATGAAAAATGTCACAAATAAACGTTTTACCTTACTATTACCTTTCACCTATTTGAAATCAATTAGCTAAGTATTGGTGGGCAAAATTTTGTAAAAGGCACTTTGCTTGGCAATGGGAGAATAACTTTTCTTTTTATGGAAGCACAGATTTCATTTTAATGGGAGAAACAGACATGAAAGCATATTATTTTCTGCCATCAGATCTGACCATTTCTCATCCATGAGACTTAAGTATTTAATAGCTGCAGCTGGTACCATAGCTTTTGCTGCTTCTCTCTCTTCTGTGTCTCCTTAGGCAATATCTTCCATTCTCTTTGCTCTAATTATAAAAAAAAAAAAAAAAAAAAAAGTGTGTGTGTATCTTTGTAAGAAAAATATCTTCCAAAAACACATACAAAATACACACACACATGCACACACACACACACACACACACACACACACACACACACATACTCAAGGTTTCTGCAGTATCTTGCTCTCATCCTCTATTACCTTCCTCACCTCCTTAGACACACTGGCATTTTGTTGTTGTTGTTACTCGCAAACTACAGGACATCTCTGTCTGTGGGATTTTGTATGCTTGGGCCCAGGAGGTCACCTCTTCATATCAGGCACATTTCAGTTCAGTTCTCATGTCCTCAGAGAAGCCTACTCTTACCGTAAAAACCGTAGGAGGCAATCTCTACCGATAATGCATGTCACCCCCCTTGTACATAGCACTTTTCTCTATTCAAAATTATCTCATTTCTTTTCGACATTTATTTTTTGTCCCCCCATCCAGAATGACATTCCATGGCTGAGTGTGGCTCATGCCTTTAATCTTAGCACTTTAGGAGGCTGAGGCAGAAACATTCCTTGAGGCCAAGAGGTTGAAACCAGCCTGGGAAATAGTGAGACCCGGTTTCAAAACGAATAAAAACAAAAATTAGCCTGGTGTGGCTGCATGCACCTGTAGTACCAGCCACTTGGGAGGCTGGGGCAGGAGGATCACTTGAGCTCAGGAGTTGGAGGTTACAGTGAACTGTAATGATAGCATTGCACTCTAGCCCAGAAAACAGAATGAATTCTCAGAAAATAAAAAAGAATGGCATTTCCATGAAAGCAGAAACTCTGCCTATCTTGTTCATGGGTGTGTTCTTGATACCTATCACAATTGACACATGGTAGGCACTCATAATATTTCATAAATGATGAGTAATTCGATTTTATGATGGTCTAGCCCAGAACTTTCTCTTTAGTGCTAGGCCATTATACCCAGTGATATATTCCATGGGCGTCTAAAACTCAGCATTGTCAATTGTGAATTTTTCTCCTGTTTCCTCCCACTTACCTTTCACATCAAAATTACTAGCAGATGTTACTGATTCTACTCTCAAAATACTTATTAGAATCAATCTATGTTGGTTCTGGAGTCATCGTCTTTCCACAGTAGCTTCCTAATGGTCTCCCTGCTACTCCAGCTCTGCCACATGTTAGCTTTGTGATCTTGGACACATTTCTTAACTTTTCAGTACATCAGACTTCTCACCTCTCAAATTGGTATTGAGTCAACTACTTGAGGATACGGTACAAAAATAAATAGTGACCTCTATAATTCATGTCCCTTAGAAACTAAGGATATAATCTTATTTGGAAATAGGATCTTTCTAGATGTAAGAAATTAAAATTATGATATATTGCAGATTAGAGTGGGCCCTAATATGATGATTGGTGTCTATATAAGAAGAGAGAAATTTAGACCCAGAGACATGGGCAGAGGGAAAACAATGTGATTCACAGGGAGAATACCATGTCAAAAATGAAGCAGAAGTCAGAGTGATAATACCACAGGCCATGAAACACCAAAGATTGTCAACAATCATCAGAAGCCAGGAAAAGGCAAGGAAGGCTACCCCCTAGACCAGTGGTTCTCAACCTTCCTAATGCCACTACCCTTTAATACAGTTCTTCATGTTGTGGTGACCCCCAACCATAAAATTATTTTCACTGCTACTTCATAACTGTAATTTTGCTACTTTTATGAATCACAATGTAAATATCTGATATGCAGGATGTATTTTCATTGTTACAAGGGGTTCATGACCCACAGGTTGAGAACTGCTGCCCTAGAGTCTTCAGAGAGAGCATGGCCTTGCTAGGTTCCAGAATTGTGAGAGAATAAATTTCCTTTATTTCAAGCCACCCAGTTTGTAGCTTCAGTAGCCCTAGGAAACCAATACAGTTGTGATGAAAATTAATTAAGACAACTAACATGAAGAATTTATAGTTGTGCCATTTGTAAGATTGAAAAGAAATTTATTTATTTTTAGAATTTTATTATCATAATAAATCCAGATTAAAACTCTTAAAATACAAATATGACCACAATGCACCCTTGCTTATAATTTTTCAGAGACTTTTTTATTGTTCACAGGATAAGAATCCAAAACCTTAAGATGGTTCCAAGCACCCCAGAACAAAACCTGTACACACATGCACGTCTGTATGCAGTACTGTGTACAGTATGTCTCTTTCCTTCATTCTCTCTTCTTCAGCTACACAGCCCTTCTTTCAAACTTTTGTTGTCTCCCATTTCCAAACATTCTAAACATGCCATTCATCCCCTCTGTCTGAAACATTCTTCCTTTTCCTTTTGCAGGTAACTCTCATTCTTTAGGGCCCTGTTTAAAGTTCTTTTTTAAGGGAGCCCTTTCCTGCGTACGACAGATCCCTCTGCCTTACAACTCCCAGTGCCCTCCACTCTATTTTCAGCTACTTTTTTCATACTTATAAACACTCATTTGTATTTTCAGTTACACTGTGAGCCCTAAAAAGGTTGACCACAATTGTCTCGTTCTTTGTGTTTAACCCAGTATGTGGTATACATTCAGCACAAGCTCAACAAATGTATGTTATATAAATAAATGATTGTAATCAATACAATAATAAACCCATAAATATGATTTTAAGGGAGAGAACACGTAGAGGGGCTGGCAGGTTACATGGGACAAAGTAAAAGTCAGAATTTTACAGGAAGGAATGCTGGTGAAGTGCATTTATTTAAGCCTCTTCCTGTATTTCCTGGCTGAGTAACTAGATGCCCAATCTGGGAAAGCATTGACCCCAAGCTGAACAGCTGTCAATGGTGAAACCAGAACCAGAGTTGCTTTTCCTCACCAAAGAGTCCTTCCATAGCCTTTTTGCTCCTTATACTGAAGAGAGGCAGAGCTAGGGCCTTTAAAAAACGAATGAATAAGAAATAACACAACTCAAAAAAATGCACCTGGAGAGATCACTAGACTTGTTTACAGAGGACAAAAATAATAGACATGAGGTGAGAGCATTTTAAAATAATTCCAGAATTGCCAAATAGGGTGACTCAAACTGATAGGAAGTAACTCAAATTCCTTGAGTGCAGTGAGAAAGTGTGTAACTAAGGAAGAAAAACCAAATTCCTGAAGTGTAGCGAGTATGTGATCTGGGGAGACAAAGAAAAATCCCCTAAATGAAAAATCCCCTTGCAAAAGTTTATGAAAGATCTTTTGTCTAATAATATCTATCCAAGCCAAAATCCTGCCTGCCTGCCCCTGGAAACTCTTGCCATCTCCCCGGTGGCCATCAAAGTTGGTAAGACAAGAAGCAGGAACTGAAAATGTAGCTTTAATGCAGGTGACAGGAGCAGTACTCTGTGTCAGGGTAGACAGAGGTGTCTTCAGCCAAATTTAGCCCTAAAATCAACAAATTTCAGTGTTAATTGGGCATTAAATTAACTCTTTCTCTGACTCTGAATTCTGTCTATTTTTCTCATATTTTCTTCCTGAGAAAAAGTTCATACTTATTCAATTTCTCTAAATACTTCCAGGTAAATAGAATTTCTATTCAATCAACCAACCTGAAAACTCACTATTATCTGACCTCCTCTGCCAATATTCACTTAGTCCAGTGGTTCTCAACCTTCCTAATTGCCACGTTGTTGCAAATGGAACAAAGGGGCCGTGACACACAGGTTGAGAGCCACTGATAGTCCCTCCATTCCAGCCAAATCCTACCATGAACAACAGACCCCCTTCAGACCTTGGCCTCAGTGACCTTTTGTAACCTTCTCTCCAGACATTCTTCTTCATATAACCTATATCCTAGTCACACTGTTCTCTGAAATCTTCAGCCATTTTTTACATTTTCACACCTTCGCCTATGTTATTTATGGAGGACAAAGGACAACTTTGTCATTTAATTCCGAATATTTTGCCAAAATAAACATTTGGGCTAAAACTATACATTAACATATAATTTTAAAGTATTTTACCCATATTAACACTTATATTGCATATGTATATGAAATGTATATATTGCATTGCATAGAAAACATAATATATAATATAGTATGAGCCATTTATAATTATAAACCCTATATTGATAACGTATCTGTTTCACTACTCCACTATACTTATATGACAATTAAGAGTTATGGCCAGGTGTGGTGGCTCATTCCTATAATCCCAGCACTGTGGGAAACTGAGGTGGATGGATTGCTCGGGCTCAGGAGGTCAAGACCAACCTGAGCAAGAGTGAGACCCCATCTCTACTAAACACAGAAAAAAAAAAAATTAGCCTGGCATCATGTCAGGTGCCTGTAGTTGCAGCTATTCAGGAGGCTGAGATAGGAGGATTGTTTGAGGCCAAGAGTTTGAGGTTGCAGTGAGCTATGACGATGCCACTGCACCCTACCCAGGGTCACAGAGTGAGACTCTGTTTCAAAAAATAAATAAATAAATAAAATTAAGAGTTAGAAATTTATAGACATTCAAAATCCATCAAATGTTAATGACAATTTAAATATAATAGCAGTTCCTTTGTACTACTTTTAATAGTAGTAGTGAATATGATTAAGATAATTACAGGTGCTGAGAGATGCTTGCTAAAAATCCACATATGATATTGTAAGAAGTTACTCAGAGATGTTTGGGTAATATAAGCAATTTCTTTGAAGACAGCCTTTAGTTACAGAGATTAGGCAACTCGTACTTAGTAATGATAGGCTAATAGCTATTCCTTATTCTGTGCTTTCAAACTCTCATTTTTTATTTGATTTTATTTTTAAATATAAATGTTTTGTATAAGTAAGGTATACAACATGACGTCATAAGAGATCTTTTATGTATTATATATATTTATATATATTATTATATGTATTTTATACATATAGTAAAATGGTTACTACTAGAGTGAAACAGATTAACAAATTTATCATCTCACATAGTTAATGCTCATTATAATGCAGTGATTTAGCCAAAATCCTGAGTATAATACCCTGTTATTTACTATACCCCTCATGTATGTGTCCTACATAACTACTTTGTATCCTTTGGCTTACATCTACTCATTCATTTCATTCCCTATCCTGGACTTTGATAACCACTTTTTATTTTCTATGTATCTTTATATCTCTATATATTTGGCCCTCCTCCTCACCTATTTCTAGATTAGACATATAAGTGAAGTCATGCAATATTTTTCTTCCTGTTCCTGACTTAGTACACTTAGCATAATGTCCTTCAGGTCCATCTATGTTGTGGCAAATAACAGAAACTTGTCCCTTTTAAAGACTAAAGAGTATTCCCTTGTATGTACACAGTAAAGTTTCTTTATTCACTTGTCCATTGATGAACAAGGTTGTCTCCATATCCTGGCTATTGTATGAATAATGCTGTAATAAACATAGGTGTACAGATATCTTTATGAGGTGGTGATTGCTGAGTCATATGGTAGTTCTATTTTTAATTTTTTCAGTGTGAGTGTACCAATCTACATTCCCACAACAGTATATTAGAGTCCCCTTTTCTACACACTCTTGCCAACTTGACTTGTCAGCTCTTGTCTTTATTTTTTTTAATTAAATCATAGTAGTGTACATTAATTCAATCCATATTATAAATGTATAAATCCATACATCCATACAATCCATGTATAAAACCATACACTGGTTTCAGGTCTTGAATGTATGTCTTTTCATCTATTGTGAATTGCTTTTTGTGTATTATGAAAGTTAAGGGTTCAATTTTATTTATTTGCACACAGAAATCTAGTGTTCCTGGCACTGTTTGTTGAAGGAACTATCCTTTCCTATGTCTCCATCATGCCCTTGCCAAAAATTAGTTAACTATAGACATGCAAATTTGTTTCTGGGCTTTCCATTTTGTTTCACTGGTCTGCATGTCTGTTTTTATGCAAGTAGCATATTGTTTTGATTACTATAGTTTTGTAATATTTTAAATCAGGAAATATAATGCTTCTAACTTTTTTTTTCTTTGCAGAATGCTTCAGCTATTCTGGGTCTTTTGTGGTTCTGTATGAATTTGAGGTTTGTCTTCTACATTTCTGTAAAGAATGCTTTTGGGATTTTGATAGGAATTGCATCAAGTCTGTATGTCTCTTCGGATAGTATGGACCTTCTAACAATCTTTTTTTTTTTTTCCTCTTTAATTTATTAACATTGTATAGTTTTTTAATACAGGTCTTTCACCTCCTTAGTTATATTTATTCCTAAATATTTTGTTTTAATTTTTGATGTGACCATAAATGAGATTTTCTTGATTTCTTTTTTTGGTTAGGTCATTATCTGCATATGTAAAATGCCATGAATTTTTGTATGCTGATTTTATATCTCACAATGTTATTCAATTCATTTATTAGATGTAATAGTTTTTTGTTGCAGTTGTTTGGTGGAGTCTTTGGGGTTGTCTACATATAGGATTAGATCATCTGCAAATAAAGATAACTTTTCTTCTTCCTTTCCAATTTGGATATCTTTTATTCTTTTTCTTGTCTCATTGCTTTTGATAGTAAGTCCAGTACGAGGCTGAATAGAAGTGATGAGAGTAGTTATCCTTGCCTTTTACCAGAGAAAAAGCTTTCCATTCCTTCCCATTCATTATATTACCCATGGATTTTTCATAAATGGCCTTCATTATGTTGATGAACTCTTCTTCCATAACTAAAATGTTAAACAACATCAAGAAATGATATTGAACTTTGCTAAATGTTTGTTCTATGTCAGTTGATATAATCAAATTATTTTTTATATTTCAGTCTGTTGATGCAATCTAACACATTAAATTATTTACATATGCCAAACCACTGTTTCATATCTTCCTTACAACTGCTCCCTCACATTTCTGCCAGACTGAGCTTTCTAAATGTGAATCTAATCATTTCACATCCTGCTTGCCCCTGCTTTCTTAGTCATAATTGTGATAGGACATGAAGTCACACACAAATGAAGGAATCAATAAGAGTTAAATAAAGGAACTATTTTCAAAAATGTAAGCAAGATTAAAGTTATGGTAAAGCTCCTAGAACTATTACAGGAGAGAGACTCTACTAAAAGTCATCTTAAGAGAGAAAGGGGAAACCTTACCAGAAGCTGGCAAGAGAGATATAGGTATAGGATATGGGCACTAGGTGAGACCTCGATCCTCACAGGTCCTCCTTTTTGGCCATTCTGAATTGCTCTTTGTGTATAGTGTAAGCGAAGGGTTCAATTTGTAGAGAAACATGGCCATTGTTACATCCAAGTGAATGAGGGCCAGAAACCAAGGAGCAGAACATTAGGTGGGGAATCTTGTGCTAGTGATTTATTGAGGGAGTAGTTTTAACAGAAATCTATAAGGGAGTAAGAAGAGCAGTAAAGGTGAAGGATGGAGTCAGGTAATGATGTCATTTCAGGAGATATGTAGGCTTGATCTACTGATAATGCCACAGGAAGCTCTAGAAAGCAGATTATAATCAGAGGATTTTAGGCCCAGTTAAAAGAGGGCTGTAATGTCACATCCCCACATCAGTTAGTCATTGGTCAAGGATGACCCTTGTGGAGGGAACAGTTTAACTTTTCAAGTATCTCTGGAGGAGTCACCCTCAGTTATCTTAAGGCAATCCTACAGTGAAATATGCTAGCTTGAACAGTTATCAGTCATGACCTTGCAGTAACTGGAAGATGAGTACACGGCCCAGTCAAGGGGATCTGGAGAGATGCCAAGAGCTTTTGCTAAGTTGACTATTTTTACTTGTCAAATCCATTTCCTTCTCACAAAAATTCTTCCCATTGGTCTCAACTTGTTTAGAATTTCAATTGGTCTCAATTTCTGAAAAAAAATCTGTAAGAGGAGCTTTAGTAGGATGAATTGCAGCCTTCTCTGCTGCAGTTTATCTCAAGGTTGTAAGTGATACTCACCATCTCCTTTATCTAGAACTCTAGATTCCTTTTATCCTCAGCTGGAACTTCAGATAATCTAGGTGGCTTATTTTGTGAGGTGACTTAAATAGACTCTTATTCCTGACAGATTTGATTCCATAGTTACCACACACTTGCCTAGTAAAAATTTCTCTACTTCTTAATTTATAAATAAAGTTGGGTATAAGAATACCAAAAAATACCTTGTCATTTGTCCAAGTAGCAAAAATACTCCAGCAACTCTATCTCCTTAATCAGGCTAAAATACTCTCTCTGCATATTAAAATATCCCAGTGTACGCAATACTTCAAGTATGACAATTTCTTTCTTTGCTGATCCACTTGAAGAACTTGAAGTACTTGAAGTGATCATATATCAGCCATGGCTTTAAGTTTACTGAGGCATTTGCTCTGTTCTTGACTGAAAATATTTCTACTCTGAGAAATAGGACCTCTATATCCACAGGTTGTAAAGTTGAGGAGAGAAGAAATACAAGATCTCCCAGTGAGGCTCTGGATAATGTTGAAGTATGGCCACTATTTCCTCCATCTCTTGATTTCTGAAGTCATGTATCATACCTATTAGAGATCCAGCCTCACATAATAGACCTTGGTTTAGGATAAATATACTGCTTTCTGAAGTAGACCCCATTTCAGGGTCTCATCTCTAAGATGATATAAAAGCTACTCCTTAAAAGGAGTATTTCCATGTTCTGCCAGGTCAGGAGCCTCTAAATGATTCAAAATATCTTAGGACCAGAGGTAGGTCTTCTTGTCATGTTCCTACTGGCATGCATGCTTTAGTGTAAAGGACATCTCTTGGTCTCACTTGATATTATGTGACATACCCTCCAATAGCTCTCTCTGTGCACCCTTTAATATAATGCTGACTGAGGTCCTGCTAGTAAGAAAGGAAAACACATACTTGGAATTTGTGTCACTACTACCCAGACGAATTGTTGCCTTTATTGGGATAAAAAGAGTCTGGTTTTATCAGCTTGCTACCTTGTGTTTAGCTGCTTTCCTCAAAGAACAGTATCATGTCAATTGCTCAGCACAGGAATTTTTGTTAACAATCCCAAAGTCTATCACACAGCAGGCTCTTCAGTAAGAGGAGAACTCTTGCTTTTGGGTTCACAGATTGTTTCCATTCATACCAGCATGTCTACTTCATTCATGAGCCCATTCAACTAGCAAAGAGGTTGGCTTAATCTATTGGACCAGTCATTTGCCACACTTAGTTGTTTTGTGTCCCATTGATAATGAATGTTCCTTGATGGGAGTTGACATATGATGGCACATTCCTCTAACTTTTATCCATTTTCCAAATATCCATCAATATTTTTCTTCCTTGGTGTCCTTGAACCTAATCTTCCAATTTTGCTTCTTGCATTTGTACATACCCTTCTTTTGAGCCACTTGTCTCTCACCAGAATTGGATGATGATTAGCCCTGACCAAGCCCTGTTTACTATTTATGCACTAACCAAATTCTGTCTACTACTTGTATTTTCTTTCTTTTTGTTTTATTTTTAAATAGAGTTTCACTGTGCTGCCCTTGGTAGAGTGCCATGGTGTCACAGCTCACAGCAACCTCTAACTCTTGGGCTTAAGTGATTCTCTTGCCTCAATCTCCACGTAGCTGGGACTACAGGCGCCCACCACACACTCAGCTATTTTTTTTTTTTTGTTGTAGGTTGTTTGACAGGCCCGGGCTGAGTTTGAACTTGCCAGCTCCAGTGTATGTGCCTGGCACCTTAGCCACTGAGCTATAGGCACCAAGCAGTACTACTACTAGTATTTTCTCCTCACTATCTTCCACGGCTGTCTCTGAGTGGGGCTATATTGTAATAGCTGTCCATTTCTTGGTCCATAACAATCTACTGAGTTGAACCATCCATAGACCAAGCCTAGATTGTCTTCCTCCCTTTTGAGTTGATCATAAGGAATCTTCCATGACATCTCAAGTGTGACCTGAGTGAGTTGTGTCTACTGAAACTGTGCTGATGACATAGGAGTTTGTCATACTTGTTCATCCAGTTTATGGATGCCCTTTGACCTACTAAAGGGTAATCCAAGACATAACCCTTCCATTTTACGAATAATTATTTTGGGAGCTGCTCAAATGTGTGACTCAGTCTGTCAGTCCCCAGTTCATGAGCACCTTTGTCTCATGGTTACTTGATGCAGCTGTTTTGAATGGTGTCTTTTGTTGCCGATGGCATGGCTTTGCTCTAGAATCTCAGCAGTCCTCTCTGAAACCTTGCTGTTGGGGCTTGCCAGAGACTACATAAAATTCTTATCTCTCAGAGATAATTCTTGCACCACTATAGGATATGTTGGGTCACATGAACCACGTGGTAGGACAGCTTGTACTATAGAGCCTGGATGTGCCCTTTCTTGCTTAGAGACCTACTGGAAACTGGCAGCTTTTCTCGTCACTGGCTAAATCATTCAGTTCAGTATTCCTAATGTGGTATTTGCTGCACTTTGCTTCTTTCTAATAGTAGAATACACAAGATGCCATAACTTTGCCCTTCCCTTGGGGGGGATTTCCCAGTATGTCCCAAATCACTGCATCCCTAAGTCATCACGGATGTGGAAAATTAATGATTCTTTGTGCACATGTCTCATTACGGCACCCAGAGTCTTATCTAATTTATGAATTCAGCTTTCTCTGATATTGTGCTGTTCTCACAATTAAGTCTTATGCCTGTTCAACAGCTCAATATGCTTCCAAGATGCAAGTGATAATAATCTATTTAAACACTGCCAAAAGAACCTCTGACTTTTGCATTTAGTTTTAAAGTAATGATTAGCCAATTTTTTTTTTCTCCTGAGTGTATCAAAAGACACTTACCAACAGCCACCAAATTCTACATTGCTTAATCTTATTATTTTTCCTATTTACCCTAAATGCTAAAGATATTGAAAAGCTAAGCCATTTCTACTATATTAGCAATTGTACTACTACAACGTCTAATGAATTATTAATACTCTACTTACCATAGGGATACTATCTTTGTTGTCAAAGGATAGGTTATAATCCAACTCCAGAATTAAATCTTTAGAGTCTGCTTTATAGGACCATTTATGGCAATAGCTATCTCAAATTGTGTCCCTACACGCTCTGTCCCCCCATAATAGAGTCTGAGACACAGAATCTTATGCAAGCCTTTTATTCAAGAAATGCTCTCAGGATAAACCTTCAAAAAGGCAAGGGAAACAGAATAGGGTAAAAGAAAAAGACAAAGATGATTTTAGAAGCATCATTAGCCTGACACATGGAGAGCTGTGGAATATTAATTGTTTACAGATTTTGTACTGCCTAGCTATAGGGGGACTGGGCTGTTACACCATTACATCAATCAACTGCTGGTTCCTGGCCACTGGTGAAGTGGAGAGTCACATACCTTTTCAGGCATCTCCTGGTGAGATGATCCTCACGAGCCAAAGGTTCGTCTCATTGCTGCTAAGAATCTAAGTTGCCAGCAGCCAACCCCATGGCACTGGGAGATGGGCCTACCATCCTAACAGTGAAGATGGAGCAGGCTACCGATAACACCTGCCATGCCAGTTTCACTCTACTTTTGCCCTCCAATTTCCTAAAGGTGCTTCTCTATGGTCAAAGGCAGCAAGCAAGAGAGACTATGAATCCAAGAGGAAAGATTCACTTCTGGGGCACAGAGCAAGGTGGAGAAGGTTGCAGAACAGGTGTGGAGGAACACAGAGAAAGCACCCAGTGCTTGCTGTCTAGGGCTTCCCCTAGGTTGCCTAAGGGAGAGAACCCAAAGTCTATCACACAGCAGGCTCTTCATCTCTCTTTCTTGCCTGCCTTGCAGCTGCACATTATGTGGCTCCCTACATGATGGGACATCTAGTCTGTACAAATACCTCAGACTTCCAGTTCCGAAATGCTTTTTTTTTTTTTCCTGCCAGACATTCGCTTCCCTAATCTCAGTACTTCATTCCGCTGCCTCACCACAGCTACTCTCGCCGTGCAGAATACACACACATACAGTCTTATTGTAACAGCAATCACTCTGTAGTCTAGTTCCTTAGAAGATACTTCTCAAATTGACTTTGAATTAATCAAGCACAGGGATGGCTTTGTTTTTGCATTGCTTTCGCACACAGCAGCACGAGTGAATGAATGGAAGAAATAATAAATGATTCATTCATGTCCTTCCAGATTCAGTTTTAAGCAGTATCTTTTTAATGCCAACTCTGGCCTCTCTTCTCTGCATCAAATTCCCATGCCCCCCTTTACCCTGTTCCCATAATACTTTTTACCTACATTTTTTCACAGAACTTACCTGGTTCTATAACAACAGTTTTGTTAAGGTACCTGTCACTCCCACTGGAATATGAGACTTTCACCATTGTATTTCCAGTACCTTGTAAATATTCTTTAAATAAAGTGAAAGATGAATAAATGAGTGAATGAATGTAACAGACTGAGAAATCACAGAATCTCAAAGAGGGGGAGCATTTTCTTTTCAGTGTCAGAGAAAGAACAGATATCTATACCATAGTTTTATCTAGTTGGTTTTCAATTCCCAGAAGGAAAAATTCCCAATTGATATTATATGTAATTTTATGTACAATTTTTGAGTAAAGATTACTCAAGTGAGAGTATTTAAGGTACTGAACACTCAATACTGCTAATTCATTCAGACATAGAGAATATCATTGGCCTAAAGATGTCCAAGGATCAGATTAAGTCTTAGAAGTAACATTTTTAGTGAAAATACATTATTTTAAATCACCTTAATCTGAAACTTGTATCTTCTCAGAGTTCCTAAACCCAAGATTTATTTCATCCAAAAAGCTTCTCTTATCTAATTTTATGCATGAAAGCCTTTGTCTCATCATCCAAGATGACTGTTCAGTGAGAATTCATAGAACAGCACACATGTCTACAGCAGAGAAAGTTTCAGTAGTTTATTATTAACATTTTTGGGTGTAAAGTTTTATTTGTATACAATCTGATAGATTTCCATAGAATCATACCATTCCTAATGGTAACAATATTCTTTTCTTCCTCATGTACCTGCCTAAAATACAGTAAGGAGACAAAAAGTTATTTAAACATGTTTATGACTAATAATTAAGGTCAGTCTAATTCTCCTGGAAATACAAGTGTTCCCTTGGTATTCCTCCCTCCATCTCCTTCCATCTCCGTCCTTCATAAAGTGGCGTGTACCCTCACAGTTCCGGGGCTCAGTTTGACTATTTGTACCCAGTTTCTTTACTGCTTCAGCCATAGCCTATTGTGTAACAAAAATAAAATCATGCTTTGCTATATCTGATTAAATCATCTTGCTTTAGTCTTCCGGTACTTACTGTCTTATTTTCTCTTCCAGTAATAGGGAGCAATTCTGTATTGCTCAATATCATACTTTTTTACAATCTTATCTTTTCTGCTGCTGTAACTCATAAAGGAAAATTTTAAGAGTTGGAATCTTATCAGGTCTTTGTTTTATCTACCTTAAAATGTATATCCAGAGAGATTACATAAGAGAGTAAGTGGTTATGCCAGGAGGAGAACACCATTGTTTCATAATTAATATTCCCCATGTCTTCCTTCACTTATCCGCACTATAATTAAGGTGCTGTTAGTGTTTCTATTCACTTATTTATTCACGAGTTCATGCATGTAAGCTCCTAGAATCATAGCTCTTACTGTCTGATACATGTTAAATAAACTATTAATATCTTCTCTCATAATTAATTGATTTAAATTATTTCACCATATATAATCAGAATTTATATATATACATATATATATATATATATATATATATATATATATATATATATATAAATAACAATCATCAGGAGCCCTGCTGACATCTTATTTTAGCCCCGTGAGATCCATTTTAGTTTTCTGAACCATAGAATTACAAGATAATAAATCTTTGGCTTTAACCTACTACATTTGTAGTAATTTGTTAAATGGTAGCTACAGATAACAATACACTTAGTTTTAAAGGGCTATAAAAATAAAATTTCAAAGGATATACATAGATTCAGAACCTATCTATGTAATCATATCAATTTTAAAACTGTGAACAGAACACTCTAGCTGACAAAGTATGTAAGTGGATGGAATAATCTATGTCTATGTTGTCAGTATATAACTACTAGCTATACTGAGTACTTGAAAGGTGCCACAAAAAACAGAGGGATTGAATTTTTAATTTTAATTCATTAAAATGTAAATACCACAGGTAACTAGTGGCCATCAAATTGGACAGCACCATGGGTTGCCTGGATTGTAATTCAATTTTTCTCCCTATATCCTGCCAAGGGTTGGAAAGACAATTTTACAAAAAAATAAGTACCACAGGAAATGAGACAAGTCCTTGCCTATTCTAATTACCTGATAAGTGTTTAATAAACTATGTACCCAGTAAATATCTGATAAAGTCGAAGGGAAGGTGGTGCAGACACATTAACATGAAGGCAGCAGATGAAGACAGTTACCAGGGAGAAGATAACAAGGGTTGGCAGCCACCTTCCAGCTCAGCCCCTGCAGCAGCAAGGACGGGTGTAGCCAGGCAGGAAACCTCTCTCATCTCCTGGGCCAACCCCACACGTGTGTTCTACCGCGGGTCAGAGGGTCAGAGTAACGGAAAATCAGTGTCAAATTCACTCCTGACTGTGGGATTTTGCAATGCTGTGTTCTTTGTCCTCTCTGTTTCCCACATTTACTCATTGACTTTGGTTCTACCTGGTTTAACCTTTACCTTATGCAGCTTTCACAGAATAAGCAGTCTCTTCTTAGGTTTTCTCAGGTGGGAGAACAAACAGGGTAGGGGAGAAGGCTGAAACAGCAGATTGTATTTTAAGAGGTTAGATTTTAATTTGAAGATTAAAAGTCTACACATAGATATGTGACTTTGGAATATTAGTTTCAGTAAATTTTAATTATTTTTCTAAGGGATGGTGACTTCTAATTATTTATACCTCATATTATGGCACAAGAAGGCAGCTTCTCCCCTTGAAAAATCTCTCAGCTCTATCCATTCTCCATCCTCATGGCTATATACTGGTTCAGATCCTTATATCTTCCCTCTGCACTAATTATTGCAAGAGCTAAGATTTATTGGGCACCTAATATGCCAGGCCCTTTTCTTTCTAAATGGATTATATGTAATAACCCACTCTTTTTTTTTTTTTTTTTTTTTTTTTTTTTTTGAGACAGAGTCTCACTCTGTTGCCCTGAGTAAAGTACCCTGGCATCAGCCTAGCTTACAGCAACCTCAAACTCCTGAATTCAAGCAATCCTCTTGCCTCAGCTTCCGTAGTAGCTGGGACGACAGGCACCTGCCACAACGCCCAGCTTATTTTTCTACTTGTAATAGAGACGGGGTCTCACTGTGGTTCAGGCTGGTCTTGAACTCCTGAGCTCAAGCAATCCACCCCTGGGCCTTCCAGAGTGCTCAGATTATAGGCATGAGACACCAAGCCCAGCCAACAACCCACTCTTTACCACCACTAAATAATGGTCGTAACACTGGTATTCCTATTTTGCAGATGAAAAAAGTGAGCCGCCCACAGGACAATAAGTAACCTAAAATTACATAGCTAGCAACCAGAAAAACCAGGGTGGGAACGCAAGAACCCTGACGCTACACACCATGGGGGCTGTCTCAGCACACGGACTTCAACAGCTTCAACTGACACACGGCCAGGGAGCATCGGCAAGAGGATGAAGCACAATTAACTCATCGCTATCACTACTTAACTGAATAATGTAACAGCTGGTTAGTTTATTCATTAGAACCAACATTTAGCAATAAAATAATGTTTTTTTTCAGAAATCAAAATGGAATCTGAATTTCTGTCTTTGTAAGTTTACAAACAGCATGTTGTAAAGCTGTTTGAAAAGCAAGGCTTGTGAATGGCAAGGTAGTGCCAGAATCAGAATCCCAGCTCATAAGGGTTGTAACAAATACAGAAAAGTTAAAATTAAAAAAAAAAAAATCTGTCTCTGAATGTCTGAGGCAGAGCACTTAGAAGAGTAAGCATAGGGATAGAACTCAATAAATTTTATGTGTTACATCCTCCAATTGTGAAATATTTACAGTCAGTGCACTTGGACTTGGATATAATCCTGCATTTTTTAATGTATATGATTAAATGAAAGGAGGAAAGGTTGAACAGAATTTCAATAGTCCCTTAATTAGATAGCTAACTGGTCTCCAGCACACTAAAAATTTAATCCCACCAAACTTTTTCACCTTGTTTTTCTTACTTTTCTCTCTATTTGACCTCTGAAGACCTGGCCTCCATCCTGCACACAGATTATACTAAGCTCCTTCTAACTGCAATGCACTTCCATCCCTCTCCACGACCCTCCTCCCCAATCTTTTCTTTAGCTGTAATGTTGTTAATTGCAAATCTTATGAGGTCTTGCTCCTACTTAAAATCTTTTATTATCTTCCTATTCTCTTGAGAAAAAAATTCAGATTAAATAGGTTAAAAAGGTTAAAATAATCATTCACATCAACATATTCATTGGAGATAATCTCTAATAGTCATTATTCTTAATCAATTCTTCCTGCCCCAAGTCTTTTTTATTATTATTATTAAATCATAGCTGTGTACATTAATGCACACATGGGGTACAATATGCTGGTTTTATATACAATTTGAAATGTTTTCATCAAACTGGTTAACATAGCCTTCATGGCATTTTCATAGTTATTATGTTAAGACATTTATATTCTACACCTAGTAAATTTCACTTGTAAGATGCACCCGTAGGTGTGGTCCCATCAATTACCCTCTCTCCACCCATCCTCCCCCCTCCTCCCCTCCCTTTCCCCTCCTTCTTGGGCTATAATTGGGTTATACCTTTCATAAGAAAGCTATAAATTGGTTTCATAGTAAGACTGGTACATTGGATACTTTTGGATTGGAAAGTATCCAATCCAAAAGTACATTGGATACTTTTTCTTCCATTCTTGAGATACTTTGCTAAGAAGAATATGTTCCAGCTCCATCCGTGTAAACATTCTTCCAACTCAAGATAGTAGAGTTGCATCTATAGGCTATTACCATGCATAATGTAACCCTGTCCTCCGTTAGGAAGGGTCCATGTTAAAGGCTGACACACTGCACAAGTCCAAAGGTCCAGCCCTCCACCTGAATCACTTGGCTTAGAATCACATCAAAGCAAGCATGATTGATTCATCTCTACCCGTCTCTCATAGGTGCACTCATCTCTCCTTCACCAATGCCCCTGCCCTCAGCATTCTTCAAACCCTCTCATTCACCCATTTCTGAACTATTCCCACAATCTCTCTAATGAATTAACCTCCTGCTTCCCAGAAAAGTCACAAATCTGCTCAAGTTCCTACTTGATCTTTTGTGATCTTCGTATTACTAACATCATAAAGTCCACACTCCTTAGCACAGCATGCGAGTCCGGCCTATTCAGCTACTTACATTGCACACTACCTATGAGTACCTTGGCACCAAAAGCCCGCAGGGCCCAGAGAAGTAACGTACTTGAAGTAGGCGCAGCAGGCCCTGGAGAAGGGGGAAACCAGCAGCCCATCTGGAGCTGGAGCTGCACAACTCTAGATTATTACGAGGCTATCGGCATCCCTTGATTATGTGAAACAAAACAGAATCTAGACTTTTAAGGAAATCTTTCATTCTTTTCAACTTAAAGGTTACTTTAGTTTCCAAAAATTACTTACCCCCTTCTATTTCATGACAATGGGACACCCAGGTTTTATCACAGATCAGTTTCCATGTTCCAGATAAAAGGTTCAGTGTATTCTACATTACCCTAATCAATTGTACTTACTCCTCAAAAACTGTGTTATTTCATGGATGGGGGAAATAAGACACAGAGTGATTGATTAACTTGTTCAGCACAGTATCTAATGCAAGGAAAAAGCAGAATCATATCCCAGATTCTGTCTTATCTCAAAGGCCGGCGCACTAAAAGTTATGAGCTTTATTGAATTGCTGCTTTTTTTTGTTTTGATCTTTGTTTCCTCACAAGAACACAAATCTTCCTGGGTCAAAACTGTTTTCACTCACCACTGTGTTCCTGGAGCCTCAGATTCCTCATGATAGAGATGAGAGTTTATTCTTCCAGTGCATTCATCTGTTTGCTCAGTCACTTAGTTACCCAACACTAACTGGGGCCCACTATTCAGCATTGGAGGCTTGTTGAGGACTTCGTTTTTGGATATCACCATCCTACCTGGTGTGGGGAGTCACAGGGGAGCTGGGAGATAAACATGAGCTCCAAGTGTGCTATAGTGTAGTGCAAGCCATGAGCTATCTGGCTTCCAAGACAGACCACTGAGTTTAGATGTCAACTCTACCCCTTTCCAGTTGTGTAACATGGGGTAAACAACTGCACTAAGTCTGGGCTCCAGTTTTCTCATCTTCAGTGAGTACTAGTGAGTTCATACAAGTAAAGCCCTTAGAATCTAAATGATCAGTAAGCATTAGTTAGGAGGAAGATTAATTTTATGTGTCCACTTCACTTGTCCTCTTGTTTGGTCAACACAGGCCTAGATGCGGCTATAAAGATATTTTTTAGAAGCAATTAACATCTAAATCCATAGGCTTTGAGTAAAGAAGATTAGCCTTCATAATGTTGTAAGCCTCATTTAAACAAGGAAATATTGAAGTTTCCCCAAAAGGAAGGAATTCTCCCCAAAACTGAAAGATTTCAGACTCTAGACAAATCAACTCCAGAGTTTCTGTCCTATTGGGATGTTTTATAAATTTCACACTTGGAAGCTCCCACAAGTTCCTGAAAATAAATCTAATAAGTCTTCTCTAAATTCTCTCTCTTTCTCTACACACACACACACACACACACACACTCTTACACACAGAGACACACATACATATAATTCCCAAATAGTTCTGTTTTTCTAGAGAACCGTGACTCGTACAGGTAGAGTTACATTAAGGAGATAAAAAGAATTGCATCATTACCAATTTGATATTGACTCTCATGATCTAATTAGTTGAGTGTTTCTAGAATCAATAAAGATTAAAAGGAAACTTTTCCCCAAACAACAGAAGCAAAAAGATAAAGGGAGCAGTCCACTAATTTGCTTCAAAGCAGACTTTTACGATTGAAACAGTAAATTGAAATGCTGAAATTCCACCTCCCTTCAAAGCCCCCATTTTTGGAAACTGATGAATTTGTCAGGCTAGGAGTTTAAGCTAGAGTCTACAGAAGAATTTTATGCACATGATAAGAAGAATTTTATGCACATGATAAGAAGACAAGTACTTGATAATAAAAATCTCAAATAGCACCTTCCCCCACCCCCACCCCGACCATGTGAAGATCTTCACCCACATCTGAGAGAAAGTCATTTGGCTCCACATAGCCTTTCTCGCTCTGCTGCGGGCCTGCCCCTTCTCAGGAAGAGCTCGCTAGGCGTCCTTGATCCTAGCCACGGAATCTACACAGGACGGAGGGGAAAGCTGTCAAGGCCAGGAGAGAAGGCTTAGAAATCTCATCTAAGGCCACACCCCTTTACTTGCTGCCTTTTATGTTTTTTAACACAAAATTGCAACTTTCTGCTAGAGAAACTGTATAGTTTTTTCACCCTGATTTAATTATGACTTTAAATGAGATTGTAACAGAATCAAGGCAACAAAGGGTTCTTTCTGAATAAATGAGAAGATCATTCTAAGCAGCAGGATTAGCAAATGAAGTGTATCTGATCTGCTTGAAATAATAACTGCCATTTCATTTATGTTTACTATATGCCAGCTACTATTCCAAGCAATGGACATGTATTAACTTGTTTAATGCTCATAAGAAATTATTTTTTGAGTCATTTGAAAGAGAAAAAAAAAAATCTAAGGCACAAGAACGTTCCACAAAATTGTCACTTGGAAGTGACAGAATTAGGATACAAAAAGTTTGTGCTTTTGACTACTACCCTTCATTACCCTCTCAAAAACTACAAGGCGCTCCAAAGGGTTATTTTAAAAAGTTATGGCAGTCTGGGTGGCGCCTGTGGCTCAAAGGAGTAGGGCACCAGCCCCACATACTGGATGGAGGTGGTGGGTTCAAACCCAGCTCTGGCCAAAAACTGCAAAAAAAGAGAAAGTTATGGAAGTCCTGCATTCATTGTTTTATTAGGAACTTGCATGTTCTAATACTAAAATTCATGTTAGATTTTTTTACATTTGTACTCTGATTCCTCTCTCAAGCCCTAAATAATTATAGAGCAGATTGCCTACTTAGTAATGTGGCCATCCATTCTACTTTAGCATGTGAGAAGCTCTGGAAAATTAACATTCACATACGTTATCAGTAAGGAAAAAATTTAACCATTTCTGAGGCCCTCAGGACCATTTCTCATCAGGCTGCCTCTTAGGAATTTGGCTCCTGTGTACACTCTGTTTATCACCCTTCCTCTCACCCTAACTTCCATCTTCGAAGGATATCTCTTAACGTGAATCTTGTCTACTTGTTGCTGGTTCCCAGGATGATGGCCAAGCACAAGCATCCCTCACATAGGCACATGGAGTCAATGACTGGTCTAACTGCAGAGTTCCCCTTCTCTCCCTCCTCGGCAGCGGCATTCTCTGTCACATGATTCTGGATTCCCAAGGTAGAGAATCTCTGTGGCTGCAACAGAGATTTAGAAGAGGCAGTCACAGAGCGGAACATCGCACCACTGCCTGCAGCTGGAAATATATAACAAGGATGTCAAAGCCCACCCCAACAAGCCCATTGTTCTCAACTGATGGAGATCCCACAGAGAAATACTATAGGATAGTGGATGGAGTCCAAACTCTTCTGAAATCCCAGAATAACCACTTACCAAATAGGACACGGCATGAGCAACCTGGCCTTTTTGGGTCTCTGTCACTTGCACAGAGAGATAGCAGATAAAACCCGGAGCTCAACACCTGGTGAGAAAATATTCCTGACAAATATTAACTGTTATTCTTTATAGGCATAAAGCCTTAGACTGAGTAACTTTTAGAAGTCAATCACTACCTTTTTTTTTTTTTTTAATTTCAGATTGATATCAGGGTACAAATGTTTAGGTTAACTTGTTTTCATTTCTGAAGTAAAGGTCAAGTTGTAGTTGAGCCCTTCACCCAGGGACGTGCTGAACACCCTCACATTGTGCACATTAGGTGCAATCCAGTCAACCTTCCTCCTGCCTCCTCCGGCTACCCTTCTCCCCTCCTCCTCACTAGACTATACTGTGGTTTTCTTTCATGTGTGCTTGTAGTTGTTTATACGATTAGTTTCATATTAATATTGAGTACACTAGATAACATATTCCCCCATTATTATGATATTTTACTAAGATGACTGTGTTTCAACTCCATCCAGGTAAACACAAAAGATATAAAGTCTCCATCATCTTGTTTATGGCTGCATAGTACTCTAGGGCATACATATACCACAGGTCTGTTAACCTGTTCATGGGCACTTGGGTTGCTTCTATGTCTTGGCAATTGTGAATTGAGCTGCAATAAACATTCTGGTGTAAACGTCCTAGTGGTAAAATGATTTTTTTTCTCCTGAGTAGATACCTAGTAATGTAAATTCCTAACTAATAGCAAAACTGAGTCAGAGAAAGAAGGTAATGCATCTGAAAGTACATAGCAGCTTTTCCTCCTCAAGAGGCCAGGATATTCACCACACCATTGCCAGTCTTTCTAGAACCTTTTGGGTCACAGTGCTGCTTTTGTTGTTTTGTGCTTCATATATGAAAGGTTGGTGTTAGTAAGATGTTTTTCGTCTTGAGTTGATGGATTTATGCTAAGCCATTATCTCACCTGTCCTCTGCACTGAAGATAAGGAAAGAAAACTAGACAGGATTAAGGGTGCCAGAGGTGGGCGTGGACCTCAGTGAAGCAAACAGCACTCACCTAAGCCTCACAAACATGGTTGTGGGCAATGAAGTCATCAGCTTCATGCAGACCTGTAATAAAAACACAAAAATACAGGGCCATCTGGAACACAGAATTCATCCCTCCAATTCCCTGCCAATTGTAGGTTGATAGAAATAGTCTGGTTCATAAGCATATTCATTGAAATCTAATCATGTCTTTAAAAAATAGCTTTAATGCTCAAATGACTAGAACACAAAAATCTAAGAGTATATGATTCACATGGTATTGGTCTATTCCTCTGGCAAACCCTGAGTATCTGTTCCAGGGAACAAAACATATCAAGTGTGATCAATACCGCTTCATCGATACTTACAGGCACAGAACATCCATCTGGAGTTAGAAAGTAATAAATTTTTCCTCCAGGTCCCAACCCTGGGAACACAGTATCAACACTGTCTTGTCCTACAGAGCTTACTTAGAGGATTTTGGGTGTTTGGGAAAGCTGGTAGAAGAAAGGCAATACTTCATTTACGTTAATCTTGCTTACTGCAAATTACTTTCCAATCCTATGTCCGAAGAGAGCCAATGCATCTTTTTTGTTGCATTTGTTTGGCCATGGCCCTGAAGAAAAAGCACAGACAACCTTTCTTAGAGAAGAAATCTCATCACTCAGCTTGTGAGCAATGTGAAGAACAGAAATTCAAGAAAGAGGGGAAGACCATCATGTTCTGACACCGAGGAAAGGCTGAATGGGAAGATGGGTGTTATAATGCAACATAAAAAAAGTCAACAAAGGACTGAACGGGTTGCCGCAGAGGAAATGAGAAAGGTGGAAGGAGAGAAGCCATTTTCCACTGTGAGACGTGCTAGAGGAGGGAAAGCCTGGAATTTGTCCCAGAGATTGCTTCAAGAAGTGTCACCCTCCAAAATCTGATCAACAAAAATTAATAAGAGCACTTTCAAGTATTGCATGTAACTGAACATAGATAATAAAATTATCAGATGTGTTCAAATTTATGTTTTTCTCTTTTAAAACTGTAGGATAATTATAAGTAATCCACGAACCTCTTCCCCACCCAAAATAAATAAGAGCTGGGAACCATGTGGGTGGCAGAAAAATCAAATTGGAAAAGGTTAAATGTCTTCATTCAGTCCTTTATTACCCTCCTCATTGACAGTCTGAAAATCCCCTGCACAGACCAGTCCTTTAGCATTAAACCTTCATAAAAGGTAAGTAGAAATAGCCAGGCGGGGGCTGGGGACAATAGAGCTTTGGTCAGTCCCTCTATTCCCACTCTAAACACTTTTCCTGTTCCTCCCCCATTCTATCCGGCAGATCCCGCAATACAAAACAGCCTATCTTGTTTTCTCCTAGTATGTTTATTTCTGCCTCCACCATGCTTCTGTTTTTACCAAAATCATAGACGCTTCTCCTCCCACCAAACTCACAGCACACAGAAAAAGCAGGAAAACAGATGAATTATTTTCAACCACAACAGCACTTCTGAATAACTACAAAGGAGGAAGCTTTACAGACTCCCTTTACAGAAGGGAACTAAAGGCTCAACTAGCCCCAAACGAATCCAGAGCCAGCAGCAGACTTCCTAAATCCCAGCCCAGTCTTTTCTTTAGGGGGCAAAGCCCTGTTCTGACGCCCTCACCTTTGCTGAGTGGCCTGTGATGATTCCTTAGTGAAACACCCTGGAGGGGGCGTGTGGCACTGGCCAGGCCTCTCTGATAAGGACTTGCTGCTGTAGGACAAACCGCAGTGGGGCAGAGGGTGGAGGTGGGGTGGGGGGCAGGAGAGCTGCATTTTTATAAGGAAAATAATAGCTCAAAGGACATATATTTTGGTCACTGAAAACATTTGGGAGAGAACCAAGCACTGCGGATGCTGCTAACTTGCTGTGCGACTCTGCAGAGACATGTTGCTCTCTGAGGCTCAGTCTTCTGATCTATAAAGTGTACAGACCCGGGGGGTTCTTGCACACACTTGGACAGACCACGAAGAGAAGGGAGCAGGAAGTTGAGGGAGGAAGAAGAGGGAGGAAGTTGAACAGAGGAGAGAGGTGTGTTTGGGAGAGAAGGAAGGGCAAAGGTGACAGAAAACATTAAAAATAAAACCGAGCACTTCAGGGCTTCATTTCTATGTATTTTTAGGGTTTACCCTTACATGTAGAGGGTAATTTGGGGGTAACTGTGGAGTGAATGAATGAAAAGCCTGAGAAGCCTGACGAGAAAGGGGGGGAGAGATGAGAGAAAGTGAGTCCTGACGCAGTCTCGGTGGCTGGCCCTCTGTGGGTTGTCCCCAGGACGTGGGCAGCCAGTCCGGGAGAGCCGTCCCGAAACCGCCAGGGGGCGCTGCGTGGCTGCCCAGGCTGGGCCCGGGGCGGAGCTGCTTTAAATCGCGGCGCCCAGAGGTTTGGCTTCTCAGTTCCTGAGCCAGGAGCGACGGCAGCTTCTACCATCGCAGCCACAGACCCAGACCCGACCCGGGCCTGGAGCCTCTTCAGCGGCGGCGCAGCAAGCAGGACTCCCCACGTTAACTTTCCCGGCGCGGCCCCGCCAGCTTTGGGAGCCCCAGGCGCGCACCTGCCAACTCTCCGCCTCCTGCACCTGCCCGTCCCGAGCCGCGCGGGCGCCCGAGCAAGCCATGGCCAACGCGGGACTGCAGTTACTGGGCTTCATCCTGGCCTTTCTGGGCTGGATCGGCGCCATCGTCAGCACTGCACTGCCCCAGTGGAAGATTTACTCTTACGCCGGCGACAACATCGTGACCGCCCAGGCGATCTATGAGGGGCTGTGGATGTCCTGCGTGTCGCAGAGCACGGGGCAGATCCAGTGCAAAGTCTTCGACTCCCTGCTGAATCTAACCAGTGAGTGCATCCCCTACCCCATAGCCACCGTCCAACACCCCCCCCCCCCCGTGGCCCCCTTGTCCCCTCATTCTGTTGTGTGATTGCCTTAGTTATTGGTTAAGTCTTCTGACCACGTGCTTTATCCTGTAGAACTGAGGAGAACCCTGCCTTTGGGACAAGGAGACCCAGGCCTAAACTCTAGTTTTGCCTCTATCTCTTCAGTATCACTTTTCTCCACCCTAGGTGTAGTTTCATCTTAAAATCCCATAAAGGTAAGTGGAAAGTGAGTGAGAGAATGCACATGGAAACGTGAACTTGAGCCCTTAGGCCTCTCCTGGATGTAGTAAGATTCTGTGTAAATTGAAAATGGGATGACTAGAAAAGTTGGGAGGCTGATAGCTTCTCAAGTATGCAAAATTAGATAACCGCAAAGTATTACATAAAAACAATTTTTTAACCTTTACTATTACTTTTCATATTATCACATTCCTACATGGAATGTCACATCTTGGTGTTTTTACTTCCCTGAAGTTGAATTTTTTATTCTTTATGTGTAAAATCCAGTTAGTGCAAGGAGTCCCTCCTTGAAGAAACCTTTTCCAATTACCCAAAATTTTCAACCAAGACCAAGGTCTTCAGAAAAGGCCAGTTGTGCAATGCTGTTTGGAAAGAGACAGTTGATAGTAGGTTAAAAAAAAAAAAAAAAAAAAAAATGACAAGAAAGAGAAGTTGTAAATAACCTGCCCAACACAATACACAGGGGAAAGTGAAGGCACTGAAGATAAATGCAGCAAAATAGTCACAGCTGAGGAGAGCAAAGGTTAGCTGGGAGAGGAAGGCGTGGAGAGGGCTTCAGTCTTCCACAAAGGAATTTCTATGTAATGGACGTTCAGTGCTCAATCATCAAGTTGGAAAGGATTATGTAGAGAGAAATATTTCTAAGGATGGTGAGCAGAAGGTTAATGAAATGCCTTTTTCACTTTTTTTTTTTTTAAATGATGGGTTTTGAGTGACTTGTCAAAAAATTATTAAATTCCCCCTAATTTAGGTAGTACCAATTCATGGCTAGAGTATCTTCCTAAGAAATTTAGTCTTTATTTACAAGATAAACAGGACTGACCTCGAGCCCTGTCTGTGCTGCAGGTGGGCAGTGTCGTCATTGTTCAGTTGTTGTCACTTGTTGCTTTGTCCTAGTGAGGGACACCTTCTAATAATGTGTCAATGCCATATAGCTGAGTTATTGAACCTGCTCCAAGTCTGTTTAAACACCTTGAACCTCTGGGGCGTTTACTCAGTCAACATGTGAAGTGGTTTTGAGTGCTATCATTTCAGCTTTTGACAGTTCCCATAGTATGATTCCCTTATAACAAACTAACCTCTCAGTGTAGTAATTATGTGTGGACTATTGACCTCCTGAGTTACATTCATATTTATAAAGTGGACGACTGAGAAGTAATCAGTGAATTTTCTCATGGAAAGATACATTTATTTAGTTACCATGTTGAGGAATCAGCAAATGGAGAAGGTTCTAAGAACAATTCTAGAGAGTTCTCACTATTAATTCTATTCTTCCGATCAAAAGATTAATTTTTAATATCTTTAAACAAGCTGCCTTTTAACTTCTCTTAATGACCAAATGAAATCAGTTTGATGTGTGTTATAAATACTCAAACAAAGCATCCTTTCACATGATGGGTAAAAATGTTTTATTTTTATTTATTATTGATTTGACAGTTTTAAAAACTCTGATGGAAAGTATAAACACACACACACATTATAGAGGTTTCTTCCTTTTTTTTTTTTTTTTTTTTTTTTTTTTTTTTGTTAACTCCAGATCAAATTCTACTCTTTGTTTTAGTTAAAGCCATAGTTTATCCAAGGTAGGGCCCAGGGCTTTCTCTCAAAACTAATTCCCAGAAGAGGGTCCCCTGACTCACACATTCTCTACAAACCTGCCAATGACTCACTGGAGCTTTGGAAGGAGCCTGGAAAACCCGTCTCTATTTCTATACCTGAATGGTGGTGTTCACACCCACCTGATGTTGAGATCTAGAAAAGTGATTCACTGTCCAGTTTTGGTATAGTTCTATGACACCTAGAGATGAAAAGAATTATTTGTGTATATATAAGTAGTGTTTCTCATAAAAGCTTGCATTTCATGAAGTGCTTTTAGGTGAAAAGCTTGGCTGCAAGCTTCCTGAAATTGTACACGTAGCATGCTGTCTTTTTCAGTAGAGTTTACTTGGTGACTTAGAGTAAAGACACAGGGATTTATCAAGGTTTTAGCACTGGAAATATTAAAACCCCTTGTTCCCTGATTAAACTACAGTCAGTTGTAAAAAAGACGTGACCTTCATAAAGTATCTGATGGGATACAGTGTGCTGACAATGTACAAGGTGGTCATCGTATACAATATAAGAAATGAGATTCAGCAGAGTTTCTTTTTGATAGTTTTTGCCAAGCAGTTTATAAAAATGTAACTGAGAAACTTCCTGTGGAAACAAATATCACACTGTGTATTGTGGTTTTATAATGCTTTGGACAATCTCCATTTCATCCAAAGTATATGATGTTTATTGGTGTTGATGACTCTTGCAGCTGAAAGGTGGAATATACAAAAAAGAGGCCAGATACAGTTGCAGTAGACATTTTCTGATTAACCTATACATCGTGCATTATTTTGATCCAACTTTTAGGGAGCTATTGGTTAAGTTAATTAATTCTTCTTGCTTGACTTCAATAGCTAGAGCTATCTAAAGATTGGGCTGCCCTGGGAGCTGCATGGTGGGAGGTGTACAAGCAGAGAATAAGTAAGCATTTTGTGGGAAGGTTGTAGGGAAGATCTGAGCACCAGACAAATGGGAGGTTAGGCTAGACTCTCTCAAGTCTCACCTGACCATGAGATTCTGTAATTTGTTTATAAGCTCCTCCAGCCTGTTTAACTTGCTTTGCATGAACCCACATGTGTGTAGGTGTGCTTAATGAGTATTGGTTGCTGTGAGGCTTCCCAGCACTATCACCATAATGTCAGGCTCAATCAGAGAGACAAAATCACTGACTTGGAGAGCCTTTGAAGAATAGGCAAAGAAGAGGACATCCACTTATTCTCCAGACTGTTTTATACTTGCTGAATTGAGGGTAGTCAAAGGGCTGTTGGTGTTCAGATATGCTTCAAGGATTAGTTCTGGCTCTTAGAATGATGAAAGTTAAAACAAAAATCCAAGCTTAAAAACAAAAGTTCTCAATTCTTACTCAGTTTTTGCACTCAGTAGCCATGTGTATAATGGTAAACCACTTGATCTCCCTGGGCTCAAAAGTTTCCTTCCACTTAGAAAATAGGACAGAGTGGGTGGAATAAGAAGATAAATCTGTGTTTCATTTACTATCCACAAACATGAGCTGGGTCCTATTCTTTCTCATAGAGAATCAAGAAGATTTCCTTCTTGTGCCAACATTCTTTGTTAGTAACTGCAGTAACTGAAGAAAAATAGGAAAGAGGTATAGCTTAGGTGTCCTTGATTGGTGTGATGAGTATTGGAGGTAACACAGAAGCATACATTTAAGCATGAGACAGTTTCTCTAAGAAATAAACAAAAAAGGTAGCAAAACTTCTCAGGACATCCTAAAAAGAGGTACATTCTGCTTTATTCCAACCACTTCAATTACAGGCTGTGCTTGTGTCCTGAGGTCACACCCAGAGGCCAGTAGCTTATGCAGCAATAGCATGGAATTGCTGACAATGAGGACTGTTGTAGGATTTTCAACTTCAGTAAAAGTAAAAGATGTAGTAAGTGAAAAAGTCCACGGGAATATAGTTCTGTGACATTCTGTGTTAAGCACACTTAATTGCTGGGCAGAAGAAAGGCATGTATTTTTGTTCTAGTCACTCAGTTCACTTATTAAGCAACTACTAATGCAAAAGGGGACTGTGTGAGAATAGAGTTATAATTGAAATCTTCAGTTGACCTTGAACAACGTGGTTTGAACTGCAGGAGTCCACTGATAGATGGATTTCTTTCAACCAACCCTAGATTGCGGGATGTGAAACCCATGTATATGCAGGGCTGACGTTTTGTATATACAGGCTCTGGAGGGCCTACCGCAGGATTTTAATATACAGAGATTTGGTTATATACGGGTGGTTCTGGAATCAATACCAATATCAATACCAATACCAATATATACCAGGAAAGTACTATATTTTATGTAACATATATGTAGTACAGAGGGTGATGTGGCTAGTAAGTAGCATAAACATTGTTAGGTATTTATAATGGTTTGTGCTGCTTGAGTTGCAAGACAAAGTTTTAGAAAAAAATTCCACATACTTGTCTGCGCTTGTCTTCCTACACGTTTGCTGATTAACCTCACTAAAGTAGATCAGTAACTTCTAACTCATTTCTTGTCTTTGTATGTATTTTTTAAAATTATACTTTCAGGTTGAAAGAGATGAGAACTCCTTAGGGGGTCTTTAATCTCAAGATTATCAGTCTAGCTAAGTATAATTAAAAGATTGCCTTCTCCATTTACTGCTGAATAATGATGAGAAACAACAGTGTAACTTTTCAAATGTTGGCTCATCTGGTTTTCCATAGACAACTTCAGTCAGCGAGCATAATAATGTACAGGTGTCTTCAAATTTAAAGGGCCAGGAATGGAATATGTTTGATCCTAGATTTGATCCAATCACTCCAGTTCAAATTTAGTAGTGAAATGCTATATTTCTCTATTCCCAAATATTATTTTATTACTTTCTCTTGGAAGCTCAGTAGAAGCATAATTTTAAACATAGATCATATTAATCAAAAAGTATAAATTTTTATTCCCTGTATGAATTTTTAGCTTTTTAGTGGTCTAAAATAAGCCTGGTTTTATATGACATTATAGCCTCTCCAGGCTCTCTAAGGAGGTATTTTTCAGTATTTCAAAGGTTAAACTAAACACAGAAAGTGTTTTTTATTTATCATATTAATACAATTTTTAATGATAAAAAATGTTCTAATTTAAATTTATTGAACATAGATTGAGTAATCCATGTGACTTACCAGGTACAGGTAAGGGAGTAGGACGGGAGTAGAAATAAATGTCTGGCTCATATCATCCAGGAGATCACAATTACATATTTTAGAACTACTTACAAGGCTTCCATAAGACCTTAATTTAAAGGGATTCATCTGGTTCCAGCTAAAACTCTGCAATTTAGATTTGATCTACACATAAAACACTCATAACTTGAAACACAACAGTTGTTTACTGTGACTTCTAGCCTATCATTATATATGCCTAGCTAGTGAGTTTTCACATTGTTGTAATTCTCAGCATTTTTTGTGTTTGTGTGTATGTATTCTTTTTATGTTTTCCCCTCATTTTACTGAATAATTTATCTAAATATCTCAAATGAAGAAAGATGAGATTTTGTGTCTGATCCCAATCTATTGTAATATAATAAAATAAAAAGATTTGAATAAATCAGTAGTTGCCAGGACATAAATGAAAAATATTATTCTGCAAAACATTTTAAAAATGAAACATGATCCCCTTTCTATGGCTTATATAATTCCAAAATATTGTTTTTTTTTTCCATGTTCTCCTTTGTTAAATTTGCATTATACAAATGATATATTATTCTCTAGAGAAATGAAACACAGTAGGGCATAGCAAATGTAGAATAGAATATCTGCCACCTCCTCCTTAGAAACTGCAAAAGAAGAGGTAAAATAGATTTGACAAATATCAAATTTGTTTTCTTTGAGAACTTACTGGGGGAAACTTAGAGATTAAAAATGTATCAGATCATTCCAGGTGGATTCAGATGGAACCCTGGAGTCATTTATGTGTGTACACTCCTTGCCTGGGAGATCAGTGGTTTTTTACAAGCCTGATTCATGAGATTGATCCACAGCAAACTCCTCATGAAGTCTACCCTGTAATCCAAGTGCTCAGACCTGCTGGGCTACTTGCTTGGTGTTTTTACTTAAAGAACAAATCAGTGTTCTAGGTCCAGTTTGGAGCCCTACCACTTGAATGAAGTGGAAAACTTGGACAGAGATTAGAGAAAGTACAAAAGTGATTAATAAAGGGTTGGAAAATAGGATGTATGAAGAAAAAAAAAGTGGAGATGGCTTTGAGATGTAAAAGGCTATACATATTTGAAGGTCTATCATGGAAATAAATGTTTACTAATTGTGTGGTCTCTATACTGAGGGTAAAAATCATGTCACTCCTTTTTTTTTTTTTTTTTTTTTTTTTTTTTTTTTTTTTTTTTTGTTTGATATATTGTATAAGTAACTTTTTTTAAAACTAGAATTTAAAACAAACCAAAAAAAAATCCCGTAAAAAAAATTAACCAACTTTTTTTTTTTTTTTTTTTTTTTTTTTTTTTTTTTTTTTTTGTAGAGACAGAGTCTCTAATGACTTCTGATTACACTTAGAATGAACTCCAAGCCCTTAACTCTGCCTTCCAGTGCTCTGCAGGGTAAATACCTTCTCCCCACCTTGCCATCCCCACTTTTCTCCCCACATCCTATCATCCTCCAGTAGAGTGACTAGCTCTCCCAGTTTGCCAAGTTTGAGGGCCTTCTAATGATGTAGGACTTTTAGTTTTAAAACTAGGAGAATTCCTGGCAAAGTAGGATATGTGATCACACTATCCTTTAGATGTATGGGTTATCTTTGTTACTTTCAGCATCTCCATTTTTAGCATCTCTCAACCTGAAATGTTTTCCTTCTGAATGTAATCTTAGGACCAAATCTGAAATCTGTATTAAATACAAGAGTTGTATTGTTTTATTTTTCTCTTTCCTTTTAAGTAATTTTTGTGTCTGTAAAACATTCTGGTATATCAGAGAGAAGTACCTTAACTATGGAGTTTCTTATCATGTTATAAGCAGTTTCATTTCCTGTTCAACATGGGGTCCATGAAACACACTTTGATCCAACAGTTCTTTTACCATCCTGGAATCTTAAGATAAATGTATAGATGGGTGTGCACCTGTGCCCACACATACATACGAAGAGATGAATACATGAAGGGAGACAGAAAGTAACACTTTTTCTCTTTTGTTAAATGAAATCAAATAAACAGTTGTCTTGGCTCCCAAGATATCTCCCTATTACTTCAAAAATACCTTTGAGACTTCTTAGAAAGAGATTACTATAATTTTGTTATAGATTATCTGGTTATGGCAAAGACAGAAATATTAGTAAATTAACATTTAATAAAGTTTTTGAAATATTTAGCTTTAATTATATTTGATAACCAAGGTTGTCACCCCTGAAGATGTTAAGACTGAGTCTAGGTCTAAATTAAACCTAGACTAAATTAAACCTAAATTGAGGTAGAAAATTTTTCCATACACATATCTCAGTCACTTGTGAAGACCATCCTAGTGTCACTTATTCCAATACTCTGGAGAGAGGGATAATCAATCACATTTTACATAATGTAAGCATTGTTCCAAATAGTACTAAGTAGCTTACCCAAGATAGTATAATTTGTTACAAGGTAAATAATACTTAGGTATGCAAAAAATATTTGTTATTTATTAACATGGCCAGTGACATAGTGATATTTAATTGAAGGAAGAAATAAATCTATACTTTAAACAAGAATCTTCTAACCACCATTGTTTCCGCTCATTTTTAAAGTCCATGTTTTTATGCCACATCAGTGCTATCAAGCTTTTACCCTTTAAGAAACATATTGACATAATCTCTCTGATCATGACTTAGTACACCAAAAACAACAGAAAATTAGAAAATTAATGGAATTCTGAGATATACAATCTAAAAATTATTGTGTCTGCTATTTTACTTCATGCCATTTTAAACAGTTTTAAAAACTGATGATCTCTTTGTATGTGAACCTACTACTGTGTCCCAAGGTAGCATCTCAAAGGTTATTTTGTTTTAAGAAAATGCCTTTTATAGCCTTTCCTTTGCTCGATGCCTTCCTGCGTCACTGGAGATACAAATGTTGCTTATCCAGCCATGATAATCTGTGAAAAATTCATTTTTTTATCTTGCAAATTCACCTAAATTTTGACAATTAGGTTGTAAAGCTTGTGAGTGATATCAAAGATATATTGTAAACCATTTTAATTACGTGTGGTTACCACTGAGGATAATATATTTGATTGTTTTCTCAGAATCAAAATTCTCCATTAGTAAGGATTACATATGTATTAGTTCATCTAAACAAGATCATTCATTATATTTCTGGTTTGTTTTGAATGTAATGTTGAAAATATAAAATGTTAGAGCTGGGGAACCTCTTTTTCATCATCTAGCTCAGTGTTTGTTTTCTTGGAGAAAGTAGTGTTACCAACAGAAACATTACTAGAACTGAGGTCTCCTGACTCCCAGTTGAGTTTTCTGTACAGCATTGATATATCCTTGGTCTTCTTTCTTCTCTTGTTGATCTAAGCACATGTTTACATATTCTAAAATTTTTTTTCAGGCACTTTGCAAGCAACCCGTGCTTTGATGGTGGTTGGAATCCTGCTGGGACTGATAGCAATTTTTGTGGCCACCATTGGCATGAAGTGTATGAAATGCCTGGAAGATGATGAGGTGCAGAAGATGCGCATGGCTGTCATTGGGGGTGTGATATTTCTTATTGCAGGTAATAGAATCCACCCCTTCCACACATCACCCTACTAACCTGTTCCTAGTATGATTTGATATGCAGTTTTCAGTTTCCTTAAATCATGTTGTATTCATTGCACATGAATTGATTTCAGTCTTTAAAATATGCAGACACAGACCTGAAGTCTGGTTGACTTAGCTGTTGTCAAGCAGGAACCAAATGAAAATGTGAGATCTGTGCTCCCATGTGACAGGTCTAGGTGTTGAGGTTTCAGGTACCAACTGGTTTATTAGAACTGCTCTCTTCAGGTAAAGAGAGGTGTGTGCTATCCAGCAAACACTGAGGAACTGTGCTAAGTAATTCATAAAATTTCTATGGTGTCTCTACAGATGCTATGTGGAGAAGATGAGGAGTAGTGAGAATGAGCATAAAGAACATGTGAATGCTACAGGACTTGGAGAGATGGATGGGATTATTAGAGAAAAAGGGGGATTGGAGTTTAGAATGGTCAGATCTAATTCTCAAAAAAACATTTATGCACCCATAGAACAATGAAGAGAAAGGCCAATTGGAATGGAGGTGCAATGTTGGAATTGTAGGATGTTAGGCTAAGTAAGTGAAAGAAAACAATACTGAAATGCCTTTCCAAACTTGATAAAATAATGAGATTATATTTCCCACAGAAAATAAATATGTATTTGTCATCTTATTCAAGTGTTGATTGATAGGTTAGATGACGTGTCCTTAGAGAGAGAGCCAGAGGGCATGGTTGCACCGTGCACTATTTCAGAGCTTTATAAAACAGCTTATTTTCAATAGGATGGCATATGTACTGCATATGTCTCTGTATAACGATATATGCTATGTATTTCAGACATAGATAGTATGTAGTATCATATTTCAGACATAGGTAATATATAGTATATATAGCTATAGATAAATACATACAGATATAATATGTGTATATACAGTTAAAGACATACATATATACACACTATCATGTCAGTATATATACTACATATCTGCATATATCATATAGCACATATACAATATATCTATGTAAAATATTTTCCATATATGGATATATAGTATACATTACATACTTCTCTAGGTGGCTATATATGCTATGGGCTATATATGAAGTAGTTCATAGTAAATATATGTAAATACATATGGATATACTATACACAGCTAAAGATACATACACATATATCTAAAATAAGCCTGTAACAAAGCTTTGATATGCAGCTGCCCATGTCGTCTGGCTCTCATTTTCTCAAAGAACACATCATCTAACCTTCCCATCAGTACTTGGCTACTGTATACTGTCTATATATTCTATGATATGTTAGTTGTAATTTATATAGATAATATATATATATATAGATAGATAAATAGATAGATAATAGTATAGTACATATGTATATAACAGAAGACTGTTATGCATACTATATATTATATACAGTATACCTATAGAAAGTAGTTCATTGCTTTTAGAATTTACATCAGTGTTATAAATCTACTACTAGGTTGAACTAAAATATACTTGCTCTTATTATTTTCTTTTTGATGGAAGACCTGTAACAGGGGCTTTTGCGCCAGTATAACACGAGCTTAACCTGTAATGGAGGGACAGTGTCTGCAGTTTTGCCAAAGATGTGATTAGTTCAAAATGTTTAGCTAAACACAAATTAACAAACTGTCTGAAAAGGCATGATGGGGTTTTATTCCCAATAATTTATTCTTACATCAAGAGCTATAAATAAGCTTATTGCATTGTATCCTTTCTTTGCTTGCCTTCTTATAACTCTCCTAGCTAACTGCATGATTCCCATTTCAGAGACTTCCTTGGTAGTAAGGGTCACAAGCTCAAGAGCATTTACATGGTCTATCTGGCCAGGCAAAAGCAATAATGGTTTATGTCAAACATTAGAGAATATTTGATTGGGCCATTTTTGTTTTTGTTTTTTTTTTTTTTGGAGGGGAGAGGGCGCCACATGGAGATATTTAATCTATGTTGATTAATTTTTATTACTATAAAAAGAAATGATTTAGTTTCTTTGGATATGAAAAATTGAGATAATTTTATATGCTATGTATTTCAGACATAGATAGTATCATGTAGTATCATATTTCAGACATAGGTAATATTAAATATATATAGTATATATAGCTATATTTCTTTTAAATGAAGAAAAGAATGATTTTGACTAAGTAATTCCTTTGGTATTACTAAATGTAAATTTAGATTACTAAATGTGCTATAAGAAATTGAGATTGGACTGCATAAATTGATCTGATGTGGCACCCGCAGCAAATCTCAAGGCAATTAGCACCTATGCCAAGCATTGCCTTAGCCAGGGGGCAGTGGGAAGGTGAATGTTCTGGTCCATTCTGAGACCAGTCCTGTTCTATCCACTATCTAGCTGCCTGTTTCCCTTTTGACCCTGCAGAAATTTAAAATTTGAGTTTGGTTAAGAAGAACATAGAAAGTAATTTAATTCACTAATGCATAACTATCTTTGAAGAAAATCTTGTACAACATAAAACTGCTGATTTGTTTTCAAATAGCATTATTTGTACAAGAGACCTTGAACTATGATGAGCAAGATGTAATAAATTATGCTTAACCCCAACCTAATAGTTTTGTGTATCTTAACAGGATTCTTGGGATAAATCATATGTGAACTTCTACTCTTCCCTAATAGTAAAATAAAAATGTCAGCACTATTGATGAGATTTAATTCTTGTAAAATACATTTAGGTTAATGGGTTGTATATCTATGCTCAGGGTTCCATAGTGATTAACAGTCTTTTGTTTTGAATTTCTGCAGGTCTGGCTATTTTAGTTGCCACAGCATGGTATGGCAATAGAATTGTTCAAGAATTCTATGACCCCATGACCCCAGTCAATGCCAGGTAATGCTATTCATGCATAAAATAGTTTATCCTCTGAGAAAATACCCCTTTTTTGTCTTGCAAAGATCTTCTAGTACCATAGTTTCCAAGATTTGAAGACGTTATCGAATTTTCTGTCAAACTTACAATGTAAATGACTTGTGACTCATGTTATCATGAGTTTGATAATTGCTTTAACAGCCTGTATTGATGACAAAATGTACTTCAAAGTAGAAAAGTTTTAAGCTGTATACTGGAATTATTTTCTCTTGTTTCTTTTTTTTTTCTTCTTCAAGTATTAATAAAGATGTTAAAACATTTGGAATTTTCTTCTAGAGGTATATTTTGATGTTTATAACCCCTAACTATAATTATTTGTTAATGATGTACTATGGTTGATTTGAAAAAAAAAAATAGTACTACTGCAGGGGTTTAATAAATAATACTTTATTCCCAACTGTTCATTTTTACCTGTAAAGCTGTAACTTTCAAGTGTATTGAGCTACCACCTTGAAGTTTATGTTCCATCACAACTGTAAAATTGGCTTTATAAAAGTCATTTTTCTTAATATTGTGAGCCCAGCAAGTGGAAGAGTGGCTCTCAACTTGGTTCTCGTCATAACACTCTTTGATCCAGGGACAAGGCTCTTTATCTTACTGTCAGTACATCTTTCAAGCCTAATAACTACATTCAGAGTCATCACGTTCAGATGTAATTATTGTTTGTTAAATGTTGGAAGCAATGGATGAAAATCTTCCTGTTTGGAGAGATAAGATATTCTTCTTTTTATATAATCACCCACGTATAGGAGACCACATACAGCAATGATTGTGTTGGAGCTCATACCATCACATTTACCATGTAGAGAAAGAAACTCCTAGAGGTCAACAAGCTAAAATTTTGCCCAAGTGATAATACCAGTAGTGTACATGAAAGTACTTTACAAATTGCTAGGCACTGTGTACTTATTTATATTAGTACACACGATCCTGAAAGCAGTCCAGTGAGGCCAATGGGATTATCTCTCCTTGAAAGGAGGAGAAACTAAGGTTGAGAGGTTGCTATCTCAGAATCCCAGTATTTGAGAATTTGCAATAAGATTCAAATTCTTTTAACTTCTAGATCTAACCCTTCTCTACCCTTATTGTCTATAATCACTCACAGATATCTCAGCCCAAGTGTGTGGTTTACCACATCCACCTGTATTAGCTTAATCCAGAGTGGTTAACGGGCTCCTCAGAACTACTTTTTCCAAAATCATAAAATTTGGACTTCGGTTTATATAGGTGTCTGGGATCATCTGTTTGGAACTCTAATAGACTCCACTCCACTCTGTCAGTTTTTTTATAGAACAGAATGGTTACTTGGTGATAGCATGACTTGTTAAGTTTTAGCCTAGGAGTCATGATCTAAACCCCACTTCTAAAATATGTAAGCACTCTTTACAAGTCTCTTACCCATGGAAAAGTCTTTGGAAATATTTGTGTGATTAACCTAGTATTGCATGTCCGGTTTCTGGATCTACTATTGCAAATTGTCAACAGTTGCAATATAAACATTCTTCTGAGTATGTGTACACAAACCTAAAAGTACTTTCGCAAAGAATCATGGTGGGTTGTTTTTAATAAAAAAAAATATGAACATTTATTTTCTTCCTTAATTATATAAGTTGTTCATAAATCATTGAATAACAAATGCATTTCTTTTCTTCTTAGGTATGAATTTGGTCAGGCGCTCTTCACCGGCTGGGCTGCTGCTTCTCTCTGCCTTCTGGGAGGAGCCCTCCTCTGCTGCTGCTGTCCTGAAAAAACAACCTCTTACCCAACACCACGGCCCTATCCAAAACCTACACCTTCCAGTGGGAAAGACTACGTGTGACACAGAGGCAAAAGAAGACATTCATGTTGAAACAAACAGAAAATGGACAGTAAAATCCTATCATTGCCATTAGGACATTAGAGTTTTAACTATTGTAATCTGAACTGTGGTATTACAAAGCAAAAAGGCCTATTGCCAGAAATAATGTAATCTTATTATATCTTCTTTCCTCAACATAAGAGGAAAGTCTTGTCCATGTGTATTACTACTCCCCCCATACTCAAGTGGCGGGAGGGTTTGCTTTTTAAATATATATAGATATGTACATATACATGTTTTCTATAAAAAAATGGATAATAAAGAACTCTTCTTGTTATGTTGATACCAGTGTATTTAAAATATCTCTAAAATACAAAAAAAAAATATTTAATTCCATATTGGTTAAATAAGTTTATTGTTATATTTTCATCTTCCTCTATGTATACATATGTTATAAATCGAATCATTTACCTACCCTCTTTCATCAGCTTTTAGTGTCTTTACTATTAGACCAGACCTAGTTTGTTAAGTATAAGTTCTTTCAATTCTTCCTGTGTACCCTTTATACATACTTATTTTTTACCATAATCTTATAGCACTTGCTTTTTCATTATTTTTTTTTTATTTGGTTGGTTTCTAACTCCTGAATCTAACACATTTCATAGTCTACATTTTAATTTCTAAAACCAATAATAATCTCTTACAAGTCAGAATTTGGAGGCAACTAGGAAAACTTTCTGCATAACTGAAGTGGTGTCTTCCTCTAATCTTCCCACACAGTCCCTGGACTCTGACCCATAGCACCCTTGTCTGCTTTCAAAATATTTGTCTAATTGAGTAGCTCTGTCCTGCTCACCCCAATGTTGTAACACAGTTTTATTGATTGAATGTTTAAGCTACTTATTTATAGTTGTACATACCCCAAATTACCTTTCCATTCTTCTTTCTTCAACTGTGTTGTTTTGCCATATGTAATTATCATATAGTTTACCTATCTTCATGAAGAGGTGTGGTCTGTTTGTCTGAACACAGTGCTAGACTTTCTGGAGTGATAATGTGGTGACAAATATTCTCTCTATGGCTGTAATCCAACAATTTTATCTTTCTACCTATTTGCCCATCTGTCAGATTGAGATAATGATACTTAACGATTTGGTAGAGGTAGTGCGAGTATTAATTAGTTGCTATCAAATGTATCTCAGTAGTGTTTTCATTTGTTCAACTGGCTATTTACAAGTCACTGCACACACACTTTCCTGTGGTTCCTTTACCTCCTGTCTCCACGGGTACATTTCCTTTCCTTAAGCCTAGCACATTGTTGGTGCTCTGCCCATTTTAACACTGCTCTTTTCCAGTCTGTACAAAATACTTCTTCACTTGAACAAGATGATGTAATGGAAAGGGTGTTGGCTGTGGTGTTTGGAGACCTGGATTGAAACGTTGGTGCTATTATTTACTGTCTGAATTTGGGCAAGGCATTTGGCTGCCCTAGATTTATTGCTTCATCTGTAGGAGGTGGTTTGCTAATTGCCCACTTCACAGGATTTTGTAGGAATTCAGTGAGAAAGGATACATGTAGATGTGGTTGCATAAGGTGAAAAGTGTTGTACTAAGAAAAAACTAAGGTATTTACATGCATAGGTTTGGAGATTACTTTTCAAATCTCTGAAAAGAGAGAATTTTGAGAAACAAGTTTCTTTCTCACCTTACCCAGTTTCACAAGTGATGAGAGAGTGAAGTAAAATTCAGCCTCACTCAATGAAAAGGATTCTAGGAAGTTTTAGGTTCTTTAGTGAGAATGGCCTGATGCCTTTTATAGCAAAGCAGATATAATGAGGAATAATAAAAACCAAAGTGTTCATAAAGCCAACAGTTTGGGGTATTTTTTGAATTATAATAACTTTTAAGTGTAAGGTGCTGTCTGTTAAGTGATGGCTTCAGACCTCTTGCTCTTAGCTGGTAGCTGACATCACTAGGATAGTTAGTCTGGGAATAGTACTTCTTAGTGAAAAGCATGGGGAAAGCTCACTAGACGACTGAGTCTTAGGATGATTTGGAACTAGTAAATGTTATTGTGTCTTCCAAACATGAGAGTCTATGCCTCTAAAAGTTATACTTTAAAGAGCTGTTGCCACATACATAGATGCTAATGATGTATGAATGTAAATGCATGTGGATACCAATTGCTAAACTACCAAAAAACTATGGTAAAAAATGACCAACAGACTTTATCCAATTTTGATATTTTTATACTCTGCTACCACACCTGGAAACAAATCAATAGATATTTGGGGGGTTTATAATGGGATTTGTATAAAGCATTGCTCTTTTTCAATAAATTGTTGTTTTGTAATAAAAACAAATTTGTGGCTTTCCAATCATTTATAATTTCTATCAAGATCATCCTGCTTGATATAGGATGATCAAAAGTCAAAGAGGAGGCAGCTTGGGATAGGAGCTGCCTCACCCTGTTCCTGGGAAATCCCTGTGCAGCCTCTGGGCCATCTTTCCAAGTATTTCAGTGGCTCCACCCACTAGAATGTTTTATTTCTCTTAAACTGAGCTCCTCTTCAAGGCTGGTGTTAAAAGAGGGTGCCAGGAAACATTACTTAATAATTTCTCTCATCTATAAAAAGAGAACACAGGACAGGGAATGACTAAATGATAAGATAGAGAGGTGGTTTGTCCACTGGAAAGCTTATGTGGCTGTGTTCCTCACAAAGGAGGGAGAGTGAGGCCAGCTGGCTAGAGGTCCATCGTCATTTTGGAATGGTGACTCTCAAAACTACCTCTTAGGGAAGACAGAGATGACACTCATTCACTCCATATCTTAAAGTTTCAGTAAGTGACCAGCCCTAAGTGTGGCCTTGCCCTGGGAAACGTTCATACGAATGAGAGGAACTGGTAAGCAAAGGACTACAGTTCCCATGTGCTTTGTCAGGCATTCACGTGACAGATGAGAAACTAGATGATTGCCAGTGAGTTTGGTTTGAACTGTCCTCATATGAAGGAGCTTCATCAGAATCTTCACTTTGTTTCTACAGAATTTCAGTCTCTGAGGAGAAGGCTCAGGCCTGTGTAATTTGAGAAAAAATCAAGCTCCTGGTTCCTCCTGACAAGATGGAAGGCAAAACTGAATTTTGATTCAGATCAAGAGACCCACCTCTGTGTGAGCTCCTCCTCATCTGAATGCCACTGTCTTGCAAACCAACTCACTTTTTCTCCCCCCATTCAGCACTTTGTCTGTGTGCCTAGATCAAGAGAAAGTGCTACTCAGCCTTCACTTCCTCATTTTTAGCCCACTATGGTCCTAGTATGATCTGAGCACAGATATTTTCTTCTTTTCTGCAGGGGTAGATTTCTACATTCCCTTCCTCTCCCTTCCCACACACCCTATTAATCCTTAGCCTGCTCTAAAATCACTTCATTGTAGCTGGTAACATGGAAGATCTTACAGAAGTCCTTGCAGGTTCTAGAGCTACGTGAGAAAAGCTTGTTGAGTCCTTAAAATGGGCAGTCAGAGACGTTCTCACCGCTGAACCTGGGCAAACCTCATGGCATTTTGCATATTTGGTTTCCATTGACAGATTTTGTCCGACAGGATTTTGCATATTTGGTTTCCATTAACAGGTTTTTTCCAGTTCCTATATTGGCAACTGGAAACTAGATATGAATTTATTAAATTGATATTTACTGAATATCTACCATAGGCCCCATTGAATGCAGACAGTATGAAATGAATAAGATCCTGTTCTAGGCCTGAGCAGTGTGAAGATTGTTAGGTGCAAAGAGACATGAATTTGGAATCTAGCACTGGTCCTGACCCCGATGAGCCACGTGCACTGTGGAGACCTCCGCCCACTGTTTCTTCATTTGACAAATGAAGGCCTTAGATCCATGCAGCGGTTCTTAGCCATAACAGCATGTTAAAATCACTTGAGAGCTTTTAAAGCTCTAGCTCAAAAGAGGAGAACCGGAACCTCTGAGAAGAGGGGTTTAGTGTGAGCTCCCCAGAAGATTTCCAACATGTGGTCTTAAAGAAATTTCAGTTACAGACTTCTGGGCTGTCATCTTTCAGGACCAAAACTTGCCCCAAATATTTTCTGAGTAAACGCACATCCAGGCACTTACTATATTACATGGCTGCCTAGTCACCCTTTGTCTAATGTTGCTGTTTTATTTTCTGGATTTGGGTTTGGGACTTTTGTTTGTGTTTGGTGGAGAAGAGGAGGAGTGAAAGAGAGGTGGTCTTCAGAAGCTTTTGTCACATTTCTTTGGCAAATGACCTCCTTTCTCATTAATCTCTATTATTTTTAATTTACTTCTAAGAATAGTCATTAATACAAAACAAATACTCTTCTACAGCATAGCCTTCTGTTCAACAAAAGAGGAGCCCAAGAGGGTAAGTGATTGTACAGAAAGTGAAACCTGAGTTATTTTTGTTTTCAATATGAAATTTTCAAGAGAGACCTTAGCTAAACCTTGACCATCTTTCATTTATTTATAATAGAACAGCACCTCTGTGATTTCAGTTCACTAATTTTATCATTTTTTTAAATTTATTGCTTTGATTTGCCCATGCCCCCCAATAGAAAAAGAAAAAGTAAAAAAACACATGTATACCCACACGCACATTCTCACACACCCCAACGCATCAGTTAAAGGAGATCAAGTTTGAAAACTGAACTGATGTTTCTTAACCAAGTTGACCTGGACTACAGCACATTGTCATCCCAAAGGGGCTTGCATTTATTTCTTTAATTGTTTTTGTCAAGTTAGTTTCATGTTTCCCTTAATGCTGTGTTTTCCCAACTATCTACACGGCTTCTTGACTCCTATAAAAATTCCAACAATCTATTGTAAATGGTCTAAGTCAAGCAGAAGTCTAGATCAAGGGCAAGAAATATCAGTGACTATTTCCTGGAAGAGTGAAATCCTACAAAGATATATGAGCTCCAATACATCACGAGAAGAGATTTTCTTTATTTTTTTGCCACAATTTTTTTTTTCCTAATAATAAAATTGAAACTTAATGAAGAAAGTAGGAGAACATAAGAAAGTAGAAGTAATTATTTGAAGGACTATAAGAGTCATATTACCTGGTAGCAAAATGTGTTTTCCAAAAATAGCCTTTGGGGTTTATTCTTACTTTTTTATTTTTTACATACCATCATGTTACACAAATAATCTTTATTTCTGCTTTATTTTCCATTTAAGTATGTGATGATGCACTGGTACCACATAGACTTCATAAATATTTATTTAGGCAATAATTTCAATAATCTAACATTTCTCTAGTGGAAGTGGTGTCCCTGGAGTTGTATTACCCGCAGCCATGAATAAAACACATAGATAAAAATCTTTTTCTTCTAGCAACTTACATCCTAGATAGGGAATACAAACAATGAACAAAATAAATTTGCTAAATATACACGTATATTAGGCAGTGATAGAGATAAACCATACGTATAAAACAAAAGCAGTTAAAGGATATGGAGAAGGTCAAGGGAGGGTAACAATTTAAAATAATGTAGTAATGGAAATCCTCAATCAGTAAGTATTTAAGAAATAACTTAAAGGAGATGAAGAAGCAAATCAAGTGGTTACATGGCGGTAAAGAACATTCCAGAAATAGCACGTGCAAAGATACTAAGGCGAAACCATGTATAAAATATTCAAGAAAGAGTAAAGAGGCCAGTGTCAGTGGAATGAATTGAGCTAGGAAGATGACAATGTGAGATGAAGGTTTAAAGGGAACGTGAATCCTAAATGTATAGGACATGACTGATCATTGTAAGGATTTCATCTTTTCCTTTGAGTAAAGAGGAAATATATTGTTAAGTTTGGAGCAGAGAAACCACAGGTCTAAATTGAGTTGTAATAAAACCATTCTACTTGTTGCACTGAAAATAGATTATAAGAGGAAAAGGAGAGAAATGGTGAGTTCAGATAGAAGATTACCACAGTAATCCAGGCTAGAGATGGTTCAGTGATAGCAATGAGTTAAAATCTGGGTATTATTTTAACATGGAGCCAACAGGTTTTGCTGATTGACTAGATGTGAGGTATGTGAGTAAAAGAACCTTCAAAGATGGCTCCAAAACTTCTGGCATGAAAAATTGGTAAGATGAAGCTGCCAAAAGCCAACAGAGGGAAGAATGTACGAGAAGGAGGGGAGAGTAGAGAGGGGAGGCCAAGAGGAGGGAGGGTAATTGGTGGGACCTCATCTAAGGTGCATAATACAATGGCACACTTCAAAACTATTAAGAATCGAGTATAAATGTCTTACCACAACAAATAAGCAAGCGTGGTGATGGTTACGATAATCAGTTCAATGTAAGCATTCCACAGTTTATCAACTCAGCACATTGTACCCTATAAATGCATTAATGTACGCAGTAATGTACGCAGTCATGATTTATAAAAATAAATTTTAAAAAAAGCACATTTGGAAGAGAAAAAAGTTTCATTTTGGATGTGTTACATTTAAGACGCCCCTTATACACGTAAATTCAATTAGAAATGTCCAGTATGCAGTGCAAAAATATCAAGGGAGAACTAGAATGGAGAAGACTAAGAAAAAAGAGTAACTAAAAATCAGATTCATGGGACTCTTCAGGTGGACATATGCCCCCATCGCTGGGCATTTAAATTGACAGCTAGGCTAACAGGTTAGTAAGAGTCAAAAACAGATCCATTTTGCCCATTATTGAATCTATCTTTTACTGTCTTTCAAATCTTTTGTTTTGTTTTGTTTTTCTTAAGAGTATCATCAGAGAAATCATAAGCCTGCCCTGGATTCTAATCCTGATTTTGCCCTTTATTAGCTGTGCCTTTTAATGATAGCATTTTAATAATTTAATATAACAAGAGCCCAGATTGTCAGTGTAGGTAGTCTGGGAAGCAGGATACCAAGACAGAATTAGAACTGTAAGAAATAGATTGCTAATGCCTGGGAAAGAAAATGGTGGGGGAAAGGAAGCCGGAGTAGATGGGAAAGGCCTTCACCAGAGGCTGGCAAACTTTTTCTGTAAATGGCCAAATGGTAAATATTTTAGGCTTTGTGGGCCACTGTGTGTGGCAGATTCTTATTTGGTTTTGTTTGCTTGTTTTTACAACTCTTTAAAATGTAAAAACCACTCTTAGGATGTAAGCTATACAAAAATAGGCTGTGGACCAAATTTGGTCAGCCAACACAGCCAACACAGCCAACACAGCCTGGTCTGACTCCTGTGGAGGGACATGAGAAGGAAGGAGAACTGCATCTTAACTCTCTCAACTTATATGTTTTTGGTGGAAGTCAAATGACACATGTAAATGTCCTTTTTAAACAAAAATGCTACACAAATGTAAGGACCTATTTGGGTATTGTTTTATTTATTTGTAAAATGAAAGCCTTTATCTTGATGATTTCATGCACACTGTTGGTGGGGTGGAGTCCTTTCCCCATAGCAGATATCATCCACCTCATGGATATGTTTCAGAACAATATACGGGCTCAGCATTCAGAGTCCCATATACAGATTTAAGCATGCTTTCTGATAATGTGATTTTTTTTAAAGAATAAAACAATAAAAGGAAATACAAGAAAAATGTCTAGATGCAACCACTTTACCATTTTAGTTTTTCACAAAATGTTGAAAGTAAAGCAATTTTACTGAAATGTCTGTGAAACTTGCTCTTCAATGCAACACTTACTTAGTGCTTACTAATGCTATGGCCTCATCCACACAGAACTGGTGTAGAGAGATGAGGAAAACATAGCCTGTGCCTCAGAGCCACCTCCTTGCAAGATCTCTGAGTGGCAGCATTCTCACTGTGGTCTACGGGAACGATGTCCCCTGGAGGCCATCCAGTGTACAGCTCAAAAGGTCATACACAGCCCCAGTACTATACATTCTGGAACAGACATAAATATAAATCAGACACAAAGAGAAGAACCTTGAATGGCCACTAATAATCAAGGGAAACCAAAAAGAATTAATTTCTTCTTCTTCAGATTAATAAAAATCTTAAAATACCAAGGGCATTTTCACAGGGCTTTAAGAATACCTTTCCGTTGTACCAAGCATTGGCTAGACCGTGAAGACGTGTGTTCTCATTCTTATTTACAAATGTAAATTGATAAACCATGATAGAAAACCAATTTCAAAATACCCAGTAAAATTGAAAACATCGCTTTATCATGGTTCAGCAGTGTTAGCTTGAAATATATATGTTTGAGAAACTAATGCAAAAGCATATTATATTAATAATAGTGTTTAGCATTGAGGTGAAAGTATAGTTGCTAAGGGGAGCTCAGAAGTGCAGTCATTGATAGTCTAAGAGAATCTGAGAAGGCTGATAGAGAAGAATCTACCAGGACAAAGGAGAGAAAGGTATTCACTGCAGACAGCAGGGTCTGCAGAGGTGTGGGGTTCAAAAATAAAGTGAACGCAACATGTGAGTTGTGGAAAGTGACCCAGCATTCTTCAAGCACAGGTGAAAGAGACAATGTAAGGGAGATGAAGCAAACGCAAAGGTTCAAATTTCAGTTTAAGGAATTTGGGTAAGTGATTTGCTATCTACAAAGATTAAAATAACTTTTGTGAGAATTAGTAGAAAGATATGATATATGTGATCCTTTTCTACCCATTACACGTGCTTCAGTTATTGAGAAATGGAGTTCATTAATCAAATGGTTTAAATACAAAAAGGCTCTTTACTCAGAAAGATGATAGTCAAACAATGAGTCTCCTGACGATTTGTTAAGTGTTACGTGAATAGACATTGAAAACTAGGAAAGAATATTAATGGCAAAGATTATAAAATACAGCACAATCTCACCATAAAAATCATTAGACTCTTTTTAGTATTGGTTTTTAGTTACCACTTTCTTTAAGTAACCTTAATGGCACAGTGCGTTACGTCACCTGAGCATCAAAACTTTTTCACAGGGCTTCAAGAATTACCTTTCCTTTGTATGCTGAAGTTCTTTTCAAATAGAAAAACAGAGTAACTAAAGTGTATGCCTCAAAAAATAAAAATAAAAATAAAGTGTATGTCTCAGGCCAGACTCTTAAATACATTGACCCTGGAAATTTAAGGAAATTATAGAAACTCTACTTAGAAGAAAGTCTAAGAACTTTGAATCTACCCACCTCCCAGAGCAGGAAGCAAACATGGTATTTGTTCATCAAGACAAGAGGCTTCTGGAGCACCCCAGTATGTAAAAGATGAGAATCACTGCCTGATGAGGCAGGCCTTCCCAGTACCATATTATCAACTCTATCTCTTAAAAAGTCATCTCTTGCCTAAGTCAGTCAGTCTTCTTACAGCTTTGACTAATCAACTCTCATCACGCCTTCTGGAGTCACACACAATAATGCTTTTCCTTCTATCACAATAGCCCTTCAAATAGGTGAAAACAAGGATTCCCTACACTTTCTCTAACCAAGTCTTCTTTCTATTATCTTTATTAATACAATTTCAGAATAGAGAGGAAAATAGTCAAGACTCCCCTCACTACACATGTCCAACTCTGCGACTTCATTTCATCTCTAAGAATACTGGTGGGTCTGATGAATTCTTCCTGCCTTATGATTCTCAGTCTTCCTCTTGAAGGACTATATTTAATCCATCTGCAAACCCTTTCAACTCTGCATTCAAGATTCATCCTGAAACTGTTCATTTTTCTCCACCTGTTCCATAATCTATGCCACAGTTACCTTTCACCTAAGAAGACTGGAATAACCTCTTGAATATTCCTATATTTCAAATTGTGTGTCCTATAACCTTTTCTCCATATAGCAGCCAGATCAATCCCTTAAAGACATCAGTTAGATAATTCTCTTGTTGCTTTACCATTCACAATCCTCCTGGATTTCCAACCCACTGAAAATTACGTCTGACACTAGCTCCTTCCCCATCCTGATGCTTTATCAGTACCCTCCTAGACTGTTTTGCTCAGGCCACTCTGGTCTCCTTGTGATACTTGAGATACAACAAACAATACTTTTTTAAGCGTATTTCTTTTCTCCTAGAGTCAATTTTCTCCTGGAAGAATTTTCTGTATCAAAAGACTTATCCAATTACCCTCTATAAAGTAGCCCCCCGTGGCTCTCCCCATTCACTTTCCCTACTTTGCTTTTCTTTGTAACATGAAGAATAACAGAACACTATATTTTTATTCATGTATTATTATATTTCTTGACTGTTCCATCAGAATAAATGCTTTATAAAGGCAGCGACTTCTTATGTTTACAGTTTTTGTTGATCGTTGTATCACCGATGTCTAGAATAGCGCCTACCACATAATAGAGCTCAAATAATAATTATTAAATAGATTAATAAACTATTTAATAGTGATGAGTGGGAGGCAGAGTATATGACTCAAGTTGGATCAAGGAGACTCCATTCAATATTTGTTATAACTATCTGAAAGATAAAAAGAAAAAGCCCAAAGCCCCAGAATGAAATGAAGCAAACTCTCTGAGGAAAGGAGGAGCACAGGATGGAAAGGAACGTGGCCTGATTACATAATTCATGCTCCTTGATCCAACCATATCCACAGCTAATTACAACCCTAGAATTTTTAGCTAGTGCACATACAGATGTTTTATTTTCTTAATGCATTTTTGACTTGCATTTCTGTCATTTACTTCTGAAAGAGTTCTGCCTAGTAGAATCACCAACCTCCTGTTATACAAATAAGGAAATTGAGAGCCAGACGATGAAGGAGATCTGCCCAAGTTCACAAAATTAATGGACCTGAGATTCAAGAGTGAATCTTCCAAGTTCAAGTCCTGATTTTTTCCCACTGTCTTGCTTAGTCGGCTGCACAAACAGATTCCAACTCTCTCATAATCTCAGGTGGCACATTTGCAAAACAGCTTAGTATTTTAGCCAGGAATCCTAGGAAATTAAGTAGGTTGAGATGAAGTTTTTGTGCTGTTTAATCTTTTTAAATATAAACTGCTACCTCACCATGTGGGAGTCCAGCTCATAAAATGAAGAAGAAAATCCCCCAAAGAAAATATGAGTGTTAATCCTCTCAGTCTAACCTAAGCTATAGATTTGTTAGGGAAAGAAAACTTGCTTTTATAAAGACTTTTTTTTTTTCCCTCTGAAATGTGTAACAATCACTCTTTTTTCTTTGGGTTTATTACAGGTCATAAATATTGTAAATTCTTATAGCCTGATTGATATAACCCAGTCCTTATTCCTGTGTACTATTATGTACCTGACAACCTCCCTACATTCACCTGAGACTGTCAGAGAATCAGAAAAAGATGTCTCGGTCACTACTTGGCACATAGTAGGTAACTGGCACCTTGTATAATCTAAATATGGGCACAATTGTATTTTGTCTATAGTACTGCAAATGTTTACAGGGGAATTTTCTTAGTTTTTCTCATTTTCAAACGATGAAATAATCCCTTTATAGGATTCCCGTTTTCAGAATATATGTTAGAAGATGATTAAAAGAAAGTTAGAAAAACTATGGTCTCCACAAATTTACTAGAGAAGAGAAAATATAAAATTTGTAATAGACTTTCTTTTAGTCCTCATGTTCATTACTTCCTTATTGAGTTTTGAAGACATTTTCAAAACTCGAATTTGATTTTTATAGGCAATGTGGTTTATAGTTTATATTAAAGTATTTAATACAGTAGGAACAATGCAAATAAAGCCTGAATCTATCAGAATCAATGGTATGATCCTTAGAACCAGATTAGGGTAAAAAAATGCTGTTCTTTCCCCTACTTCATCTCCTGTATTTGTTTCTCTTGCCTGATTGCTCTCCCTAGAACTTTCAGTACTATGCTGAATAACAGTGGAATAAAAGGGGTGAAAGTGAGCAACTTTGTCTTTTTCCAGATCTTGGAGGAAAATCTTGCAGTTTTTTTTTCCCATTCAGTATGAGATACCACATGTACCTTGTAAACATACACAAATATTATGTAAACATGATAATTAAAAATTTTTAAAAATTAAAGTGTGTTTCTTCAGATGGAATTGTTTTTAAATAAAGATATAAAAGAAATGTTTATTAAAAGTATCATTTACTTAAAAATGTTCTTTTTAAACTCTTAAAGTTCATTTTGTGAATTGCTTAAACAAGATGTGTTGAAACTTATTTGTATTATTAATGGCTTTTTGAACTTTACTTAAATGAAAATAAGTTAAAAGCATGCATTTGCCAGATAATTTAAAGCTCAAATTAATTTACATTCAATATTGAAATTTCATACCACACAACTTAACTATTACTACATTTTCCTTCTATGCCAATCAACCTTTCATTTAGCCAACATTATAAATTAAGTACATTTGGCAGTCAGCTACAGATAGTGTTCTGTGACCATTTATTTAAGACTAACAAACTAAATGGATTAAAAACATTTTTAAAATTGAACTGAGTGTCTATTCTGATGGAGCTATTAGGCCAGCACTTTGCTCATAAAGATAATTGGACACAGTTAAAATTTTCTGTTTAAATTTAGAGGGAGGCATTTTCAGTTAAAAACAAAATGCTCTGGCTGAAAAATCCCCCAGACTAGGGTCAATCCCACAGGAAGCGCCTCTCAGAATCATAGGCAGACTACTTTGGTTTCTCCTTCCTGATTTTCTGTCACTTCCTTCTCAACAGAAACTCTTCTGAAACTGTGTTTAAAACACCAGACGTGGTTTGTTCCCCTTACCTTGATGGTACAGCTACTTGTTCAACATCACCACCAGGATGTCCAGTGGAATCTCTAACTAACATGGGCAAAACTAAATTATTGTTACCGTCCCTTCTCCCTTCATGCTTCCTGGCTCCACCCCTTTTATTCCACACACACACACACCCAAAAGCAAACAAAACAAAAACCTGAGATCTCTCCTTTCTCAATTTAATTGCATCTCTGTATTTAGCCTCTGGCCCAAAGTTTTGATGATACCCTTGACTACAGTCTTGTCCTTCATACACCATATCCAATCCATTATCAAATCCAATTAGCTGTGGTTTAAAACATTCATCATATCTTACTTCTCACTTGGACATTAGTCCAATCCCCATAGTGTCCCATTTGAACTATTGATGTTTCATTGGAGCTTATAACCAGGCACTGGGTTTCTAGTTCAGTACCGACCGTCTCTCATTTGGACTGCTGATATTTTATTGAACATTAGCCTTGGCCACTGGATTTTAATCCCTGTTGACTCATGGTCTAATTTCCAGACAGCACCACAATTATCTCAAAGTTCAATTTGTATTATGTCACTCTTTTGCTCGAAGCCTTTTAAGGCTTTTACACAAAATAAAACTCAAATTCTATGCCTTGACCTGTGGTCTACAGGGCCCTATTTATTATATTATTCTTTGTTTCCCTTCTGATACTGTCTTCTGTTACTGGCTCATTCTTCACCCAAATTCATCTCCATACTATTTCTCTTATACCAAAAGCATATGCCCACGGCAGGCCATTGACCTTTGCCGTACCCTCTGTCTAGACATTTTCCCCCATTTATGTGATACAGGCCCTCATTGCACTCGGCCTTATGACTAAATGTCCTTGACCGCCATATATAGAATAGACATAACCTAGTTTCTCTTCACTCTCTAATATCCTACCTGTTTTCTATTCATAATTCTTACCACCAACTGATACAGGCTTACTGGTATATGTACACAGTGTGTATGGTCCCATAGGTATGTGAGATTTTTTCTGTTTTGTTTTTTTTTTTTTGTTTTTGTTTTTTTTGTTTTTTTTGTTTTGTTTTGTTTTGTTTTTATTCACTGATATATCTCCAGTTTCTATTAACAGAACTATGCCTGTCCCAAAGCAGTCATTTAATAAATAACTAATAAGCAATTAACTTTCCCTCGTCTTTTCCTGAGATGATATTCTTTCACAGTTCCCTAATAAATAAGAACTGTAACAAATCACTTATCTCTGGTTTTCCTATATCCTTTTTGTATGAGATTAAGGTAGTATTGCCCTTTTGTTTTAAGATACTCATTGCTGAAGGGGTGAAATAATAGGGAAAAAAAAAGACAAAAAGTCCTGCTTAGTTACCTCTTTGTAGAATTTCAGAGATGAACTAATTCTAGGAGGGGGAATTATAGAAATAAAAATTGTGAGAGTGAAAGAGTGGAGGGGTTTGGTCAAAATTCTTTTTCACCTGAAGCTAGAAGAAATCTTGGAGGCCAAATGGTGCAATTTAGATGAGGCTTAATTGTTTTCCCAGTATCCTGGACAAGCAGCCATCCCTTCTCCTACCTTCAAACACAAGAAACCCACTGAAATGCAGGGAAGCAGATTTCATAAGTCAGAAACTTCTCCCAAGTAAGCTCTACCCTCTGGAGCTCTTTTAGCACATTCTGAAATTTTATTCCATTCATCACTAGAGGGTTTTTTCCTGTCAAGTTCCCAAAGAGTCACCTTTCAGATTTTCTGTCAGACTTGATGACAAGTAAGTGTATAGCTGTCATCATTTCTGAAGTTCAATATCAGGCCCTGCTCTCTCTGCCCAACCGTAAGACCCTGTAGCAAGATTGTCAGTCTGTCTGTAACCAGGACTCAGCTCACATATCCCACAAAGAGACACCTGTGTCTAAGCACCTTTCAGGAGAGACTTTTGCATGAATTTATACCAGGAATAGATTGTGTGACAAGCTTATCAGTACCAATGAATGAATAGTAATGCCACCTACAGTTTTAAAAATCAGGAACTCCTTACTCTGGATGATCTGGACTCTTCTCTAACCAGTTCTGGAATTCCCCATGCCAGTTGAATAGCCTCATGATTAAATTCTCTACCACTTACTACCTCTGTGACATTGATGTGGTGATTAATTAATATGAGGTTCTCTAAGCCTCTTGCATGCATGCTCAAACTGCAAGCTTTTTTTTTTCATGGAACATCATTTTTACTTGAAAGAAGGACAAACTATGGAAATTCAAATTTAGATATCAGCTTAATATTTTATTAAAAATAAAACAAGGTTGTCACCTCAAGGAAAGTATCTGAAAGTATCAGTAGCCAATGATAAAATTTGCATTTTCAAATAAAAATATATTAGCTGTTTTCAATTTGGAAAATGTAAGTCCATTGGCTTGACAGCTCCCCAATAATTATAGACTTTCCTAACAAGAGTGGTGATATTAACAAATGTGATTTGTTAATATTTTAGAACTTAATGTACCATCACTTAGAAGATCTGCATAATTGAGTGAACTCAATATTTTACAAATGACCAATGCATCATGTTACAAAATCATGTCTGGGTAAAATATACATTTAAAAGTAAGATAGACTAATCAATTTTGTGTAAAAAAAAGTATAATAAATGTATTGCTATAGTTTCACAATCCATATTTCAATTAATCTCTAAGAAAACATTTATTAACTTCTTATTCTAGCATCAAAAAACAATAGGGAGGGGCAGAGCAAGATGGCCAAATAGAGACCTCCAGTGATCATCCCTCCACAGGAATACAAAATTCAACCACTATCCATGCAAGCAAACACCTTCAGAAGAACCAAAAGTCGAGTGAGTGATCATGCCACCTCGCTTTAACGTCATATCAAGGAAAGAGTCACTGAAGAGGGCCGGAAAGATAGTTTGAACATTGCCTACTCCACCTCACCCCCATCATCTGGGTGTGCTGCACCAGCAAACTAGGGGAGGGAAAGTGAAGTGATTGTGGGAGTTCACACTGAAACTCAGGATTGCCTTGAGGAACAGCACAGGGGAGAATTCTGCTGGTACCCACAGAGGGAGTGTTCAGCCTAGCCAGAGGGAAATCCTCTACCCAGAAACTCAAGTATCAGGTGGCCCCAACACCAGCTGACAAGAAGCAGCCTGGGGCCTGGGTTAATAAGGCTGCAGTCCTTAGACACTTTCTGCAGCTGTGCTGGTTCACAGCCAGTGGACTAGGGCTGCACATGACCCTGTGAGACACCAGTGGTGGCAGGTTTACCTGCCACCCTTCAAAAACACAGGCCATAACAAATGCTAGAGAGGATGTAGAAAAAGGGGAACCAAACTAGTGCAACCTCTGTGGAAAATAGTATATGGGTTTCTCATTAAAACTAAAAATAGAAGTATCATAAGACCCAGCAATTCCACTGCTGGTATATACCCAAAGGAGGGGAAATCGATATACCAAAAAGATATCTGCATCCCCATGTTTATTTCAGCACTCTTCACAATGGACAAGATTTGGAATCCACCTAAGTGTCTATCAACAGATGAATCGATAAGGAAATTGTGGTACAAACGTATACACAATGGAGTATTAGCCACAAAAAAAAAAAAAAAAAGAAAGAAAAAAAAAAGAAAAAGAAAGAAATCCTAGCATTTGCAACAACATGGATGGAATTGGAGAACATCATATTACATGAAATAAGCCAAGCACAGAAAGACAAATCTCGCTTTTATTTTCTCGCTCCTATGTGGGACCTAAATATTAACAACAACTGCTCCTATGGAGATAGACAAACAGTAGAATGATGATTACACGAAGCTGGGAATGGTAGCAAGGGGTGGAAACGAAGTGGAAATGGTTACTGGAGGCAAAAATATAATTAGATACAATGACTAATATTTGGTGGCACAACATAGTAACTGTAATGAACTATGAGATAGGCCAGTGTTTTTCAACCTTTTTCATCTCACAGCACACTTGAACCTATAGTTAAACTTCCACGACACTCTTAAATTATCCTGATTAAAAAAAAAGAAGAAGAAGAAGAAAAAATAGAATATACTTAACAGTGTTTTGAAATTCTTTTAACAATAATTTGATGAATGATTTTTACAAATTTTCACAGCACATCTAAGGTCCTCTCACAGCACACTGATTGAAAATCACTGAGTTAGGTTATACTTTAAAATTACTAAAAGAGTGGAACAGGAATGTTCTTAACACAAATGATGGTAGTTGTTGGATACCCTGTTTGCCCTGATTTTATTTAATTCATGTTTCATGCCTGTATCAGAAAGTCACATGTACCCCATAAAAATATACGACTATTCTGTACCCAGAATAATTAAAAAATAAATATAAATAAATAAATATAAAAGTGATGCACCAAAAGAAAAAAAGAACAATGTCCATAATAATCTACAATGGCTATGAAATACTTTTCCCTTTTCCAACCTCATTTCTGAATCAGACTAGAATTTTTTCATATATATTACATAAAGGACTCGACTTGCTTTAGAAGTAGTTATGAGAATTCAGTTGTCTTCTGTTAAAGAGATTTGCAAATCTAAAAAACAATGCTAATCTTCCCACTAATTATTTTATTTTGTGAAATATAGTTCTTAAAGCAAAATGTTATTTATGTTAAAATGTAAAGATTTTAATATTATTGCATATATATAAATAAAAAATTATTAATTGTCTCTATTTTATCTTAAAGTATTATAAATATTGGTAGATATTTACATAAGCAAATCATTTTAGGTTTTTTTTTTATTAAAGAGTACAAAGTGGTTGTAAAACAAAAAAATTGAGAATAACTGCCTAAGTGAAGACAAAGGAGAAAGTTCTCAAATATATGTAGACCATGCCTTTTCAATGGGACTCAGATATCTTTCTAGGTGAAGCAAATTAGGAGATTTTAAAGGTATCAGGATCTCAAGGAGATACCCAGCCTTCCTACTTTCATGGCAGCACTATCTATTCACAGTAGCCAAAATGTAGAAGCAGTAATTCGCTGACTTACGAATGAATAAAGAATATATAGTACAGACATTCACATAATGGGATATTATTTATCCTTAAAAGCAAACAAACAAAAAAAAGGAAATTCTGCCATCTGTTAACATGGACACACCTGGAGGGTATTATGCTAAGGGCAAAAAGCCAGCCACACAAAGACAAATACTGCATTGTATTCTTGATCTCAGCACGTCTTGATTGTTTCCAGTTTTTGACTATTACTAAGAAAGCTGCTGTAAGCATTCATGCACACAGATTTTCATTTCTTGAGAAAAATGCTAGAAGTAAAATTTCTGGGTCATGTGGGGATTACATGGTTAAGTTTAAAAAATACCCGCCAAACTGTTGTCCAGAGGTTGTGTACCGTTGTATATTTCCATATGGAATGCATGAGTGACTCAGTCCCTCTCCCATTACCACCAACATTTGATGTCCTTGTTTTAATTCAGCTTTTCTGATAAGTAGAGACAGCCCACTGTTGTTTTCATTGCAATTCGCTGATGGCTAATAATATTGAGCATCTTCCTGGGGGCTTATTTGACATCTGCACGTCTTCTCCATCTCCCTGCCTTTCGCACATGTTCTAATTGGATTATTTGGTTATTGTTAAATTTTGACAGTTCTTTCTTTATTCTAAATCTGGTCCATTGACAGAGAAGTGGTTTGTAAATATTTTTTTTCTCACTCTGTAGGTTAACTTTTTATCCTTACAACAGAGTCTTTCAAAGAACCAAAATCATTAATTTTGATCATATCCAATTTATTTTTTCTGTGTATAAAATGTGCTTTGACCCTCAAGTCTAAGAACCATGTTCCTAGCCCTAGAAACTGAAGAAGTTTCTCCTATGCTTTTTTCTAAAATTTTATATTTTTACATTTTAAAATTTTAGTTTTGTTTTGTTTTCCATGTAAGGTGTGAGAATTAGGTTGAAGTTTTTTGTTTGGTTTTTGTTGTTGTTTTCCTTTTTTTTTTTTTTTTTGCCTCTGGATTTTCAGGGATTCCACCATTATTGAATTACTTATTCTCCTTTGTCAAAATAAATAAATAAATAAATAAATAAATAAATAAATAAGATTGGATATGTTCACATGGTTATTTCTATTTCCCTGACCTATGTGTATCTCACCACTGACATCAGGATAATTATTAAAATTAAGTAGATTGAACATTCTCACTTTATTCTTTTCCAAAATTATTTTAATTTAGTTGCTCTGCCTTTGCATATATATTTTAAAATAATTGTGGCCAAATCTAGAAATAAAAAGTTGTTGAGATTTTTTAATAGAAATTATGTTAAACCTGTATATCAATTTAGAGAAAACTGATATCTTTCTGTGCTTTCTTAGTCTTCCAATCCATGAATATAATATATCTCCTCACTTATTAAGATCTTCTTTTATACCTTTCATCAATATTGGGCAGTTTTCAGCATGCAAGTTCTGTACATGTTTTCTGAGACTTGCAGCTAAGTATTTCATTATGTTCAAATGATTTTAAAAGGTATTGTATTTTAAGCTTCAGTGTTTTTATATGTTCATTGTAAGAACATAGAAACACAATTGATTTTTTTATGTTTATATTGTATACTGTGATTTCATTAAACTCACTTATTAGTTCTAGAAGTGTTTGTGTAGGTTCTTTTGTTTTTTTTGTTTTTTGTTTTTTTTTGCAAACAACATGTCATCTACAAATAGGGAAAGTTTTACCAGATTCTTCCTTTTTTAGAGATAGCGTCTCACTCTGTTGCCCCGGGTAGTAGCTGAGTCCACAGACACCTGCCACAACGCCTGGTTATTTTTTGTTGCAGTTTGGCCGGGGCCAGGTTTGAACCTGCCACCCTCCGTATATGGGGCCAACACCCTACTCACTGAGCCACAGGTTCCCCCTATTTACTAGATTCTTTCTATGTACTGTATTTCCCTTTTCTTGCCTATTGCACTGACTAGAATTTGCAGCAACATATTGAATGAGAATGGGCTTTTCCTAATTTTAAGAGGAAACCATTCAGTCATATACATTAAGTGTAATGTTAGTATAGGTTTTTTGTAGATGCTTTTTATGAAATTGAGCATGTTCTATTCCTATTTCTCTGAGAGCTCTTATTTTAAGTGTTGATTTTGTCAGATGCTTTTTCTGCATCTGTTGATTGAATCATGTGATTTTCTTCTTTTTTAAACTGTCAGTATGGTTGATTAAACTGATTGATTTTCAAAATATTAAACAAGTGTACATCACTGAAATAAATACCACTTGGTAATGTTGTGTAATTATTTTAATATACTGCTGAAATCTATTTGTTATTATTTTATTAAGGATTGTTGTGTCTATATACATGAGAGATATTGGCCTAACATTATATCTTTTTCCTTGTTCAATTTTGGCCAATTCTAGCTTATAAAATGAATTAAGATATACTTTCTTTTTTCCCCCTATTTTCTAAAAGAGATTGTAAAATTGGTGGTAATTCTTTAAAAGTTTGGCAAAATTCTCTCATGAGTCCATCTTGACTTGGAGGTTCCTTATTTTGGGGGTGCCGTGGGGCTTTTAACTTAATTCAATTTCCTTAATGTTATAGACATACTTCAATCAATTGTTTTTTATTATGGTGCTTTATGATTTTACAGGAAATAGTCCATTTTATGCAGATTGTCAAATGTAGTCTTAGAGTCATTCCTAGAATTTCCTGTTTTCTGGGTTTTTTTTTTTTTTTCTTTTGATGTTGAAAGCACTGGTAGTAACACTCATGTGTAATTCCTGATATTGTTAGTCTGTGTCTTTTCTTTTGGTTTGTCAGTCTTGCTAGAGGTTTGAAAATTTTATGAAACTTTTCAAAGAAGCTTCTTCTCTTTGTTTCATTGAGTTTCTCTATTGTGTTTCTGTTTCCAATTTCATTGATTTCTGCTTTTTACTGCTCCCTTTTTTGTGCTTGCCTTAAGTTTATTTGCACTTCTTTTTTTAGGTTCTCCAGGTAGGAGCATCGATAATGAATTATAGACTTTTGCTTTTTCCTAATGGGCACAGTTAGAGCTGTAACGTTATCTCACAACCCTGCTTTAGCTGTGCTCTGCAAGTTTTGATATGTTGTATTTTTATTTTCATTGGGTCTGATGTTTCCCCTCAAGCTTTTTTCTCTTATACGGGGATTGTTTAGGAGTGTGTTTTTCAGTTTCTATGTGTCTGGAGATTTTCCTGTTATTGCTCCATTGCTATAATAATTTCTAGTGGCTGGAAACACACTGTATGATTTCAGTCTTTTACATTTATTGGGCATTGTCTTATGGCCCATGATATATATATTCTATCTCAGTATTTATTCAGTAGGTTCTTGAATATAGTGTGTATTCTACTCCTATTGTGCAGAATGTTCTAGAAATGTTGAAGGGCATATCCTGTTGGTTGATGGTTTTGGTATAATTTAAAAAGTTATCTGGGCTTTGTCCCACTTTCTTGATACAGAACTTTAAAAATCTTTGGAATTTTATTTTATCTATTTTACCAATTTATACTTTTACCTAGTTTACCAATTTATACTCTTTTTCTAAAGGAGATGTGTAATTCACATATCATAAAATTCGGCCTTTATAAATGTACACTTCAGTGATTTTAGTATATTCACAAGATTGTGCAAATATCATTAGTATCTAATTGCAGAACATTTTCTTTACCCCAGACAAACACTCCATACACATCAACCGTCACTCCCTTTGTTCCTGTCCCCTGTCTTCTGGCAGCCACCCATCTAGTCTCTGTCTCTCTGTGTTGTCTGTTATGAACATTCATATGAACGAAATCACACAGCATGTAGTCTTTCATAGTTGGCTTTCTCACCTACTGTACTACTTTCAATTTTTACCCATGCTGTAGTGTATACATAGTTTTCATTTATTTTCATGGTTAAGTGGTATGCCACTATCCGTATTCCACATTTTTGTTTATGCAGTCACCAGTTGGTGGGTATCCAGGTTGTTTTCACTTTTTCAACTTGATGGTGATAATAAAACCACCATTATATCCAGTTTTGAACCAACTGATATCTCAATCCTCCAATCCTCTGGTATAAACAAAAATATTAGTCTGAGCTGCAAAGCTTGATGCCTAATACAGAACATGCCTAATACAGAACATATTCAGCCTCAAATAATAGTCTATTCCTATCCTGGGGAATTGGCATATAAGATCTGACAACCTGTGTCAGTGCCCTTATATTGGCAGCACTGTACACACAGCTCGGGAAGGTCTCATGATCTTGGTGTATCAGCATGTCACAGCTGTGTTTGTGTGGACAAGCAGTGGTGTTGTGCTGAGTGGTGTTCATTATTGTTTTTGTGTGCCACCATGAGAATGTAGAGCTTGAATTAGAGCAATGGACGCACATTAAATTTCTGGTTAAAGTTGGCAAGAGTGGAAATGAGATCAGGGACGTGTTCATACAATTTATGGGGATAATGCCATGAAGAAAATGACAGTGTGCAAATTAATGAAATATTTTTCTGAGGGGAGAGATAATGTCACTGAGGAAGAGAAGTCAGGTGGCCAATAATGAACAGAAAGGACAAAACATTGCAAAACTTTGTCCAATTGTGCATCAAAATTGTCGGCTGACCGTGAGAAGCATAGCAGAGCAAGCAAACATTGATAGAGAAACAGTTAGGGAACTCTTAACTAAACCTCTTGGCATAAGAAAGGAGTGTGCAAAATGGTCCCAGAGGAGCTCACAGATGAACAAAAACAAAGGAGAGTCAAAGTTTGCCAAGAACTTTTGTTGAGTCAAGATAATGTTTTGGGCCATGTTATGGCTGGTTATGAAACATGGGTGTACCAATATGACCCTGAAACAAAGTGCACAAGGGACATTAGCCAGTTCTCCACAACCACAAATTCCATCAGTCCAAATCCAGTGCCAGACCTAACTAAACTTTTTTGATATACGAGGGATTATTTATTATGAATTTGTACCAAATGGACGCACATTTAACCAAATTTATTATTGGAAAGTACTGAAAAGGGTGTGTGAAAAACTTAGACATAAATGACCTGACTTTTCACCTTTTCACTCATGGCATGCATCACTGCAATACACCAGCTCACATGACACTGTTGGTGAGGGAGGTTTTAGCTAGTGAACAAATAACTTCATTGGAACCTCTCTACTCATCTGATCTCACCCCCAATAATATTTTACTTTACCCAAAGATAAAGAAAATATTGAAAGGAACACATTTTGATGACATTCAGGACATAAAGAGTAATACAATGATAACTTTGATGGCCATTCCAGAAAAAGAGTTCCAAAATTGCCTTGAAGGGTAGACTAGGTGCTGGCACTGGTACATATATACCTTCCCAAGGAGAGTACTTTAAAGATAACCATAGGGCTATTTAGCAATGTGGTATGCAGCAGTTTTTCTAGGATGAGTTTGTGAACTGAATTGCCAGACCTCACATATACCTACGCATAGTCAGTGCAGTGGGAAAACGGCAGAATATTTTACAAGGGCAGGGTCTGTCCCAGAGAGCTTACCCAATGGTGGACCCTGGAACAAGGGAGAAATACCTGCAGCCTGAATCCTTGCCAGGCGCCCACGAGAAAAAATGCAAGGCTGTAGAAGTGTAGTGACTGCTTCCCCCAAACTCACCAATCAGATGTGGCACTGCTCCTCCTATGAGTAGGAACTTCAGAAAAAATAGAAGTTCTTTTATGACACAGAAAAAAGCAAGACAACAGAAAACACAGGCGTCTTCATCATATCTTCCAAGGTCTGTCCATGAAGAAAAATTTCTTTTCATTACTCTGACCAGTATATATCCAAATGTAGTGTTCTGTTATTCTCATCCAACACTTATTGCATTAACATTTTCTATGGTGCTGCTTAGTCTTAAAAACTATTGTTTTATTACCTAGGTAATAGTCCATTAAATAGATGAGGCATGTTTTAGTTAAATATTCCCTTTTAGCTGAACATTTCAATTATTTTTTATTTTCAATTTGGTAATAATCTTCTTGAATATAGCTCTGTCTCGTCTTTTAATTTTTTTCCGATACATTTCCATAAATGAGATTACTAATTTTTTTTTCAGCACTTACTGTGTAATGTCAGTTTGTTATCCAACAGCACTGCTGCCTGCAATTAGTGAATTTACGATATGACTCATATTGTAGCTTAACTCGGTTCTGTTAATTTAATCAGTTTAAATTTTCCCATTTAAAATCCCAGATTTTATTATTTATCATTAATGTTTTATTTTTACAAAAAGAAGTTCATGTTTTTGTCTGGAACACAAATGCTCCTTGACCTATGATGGAATTACATAAACCCATTATAAGTTGAGAATATTGTAAGTTAAAAATGCATGAATGATTGGAAGCTTCCACTAGTCTCCATTGCCCAGCATTGCAGGATAACTATGATTTCTAACAAGTAGGGATTGCTTGTGAACCATTATAAAGCTGAAAAGTTGTAAGTCAAACCACTGAAAGTCATGGATCAGTTGAAATATATGCAATGCATTTCTTAAGTGTCTGGCTTTTTGGCATTTTCTAAATTTGCAAGCCAGTAAGTTGTCTTCATTCAGAAGGATGATTCCTTCCCTTTAAAATTTTGAATTTTCACTTGTTAATACAATCGTTGAATAGCTACTGCTGGTGATAGTCTACTGGTTAAGAGACAGCTTAGGGTCTAGTAAGAGAGGGCAACACAGCCACCTCCCACCATGACCATGTTCCAGTCCTCTCCATGCTATGGTGTTGGTTTTGTTCTCAAGCTTTTCTTGTGGTCAAGTTACTACTCAGTCATTCATGATGGCAACTTGTTTCTGGGCACAGGAAACCACTGTTCAACACAAAGGAAACAGGAGATGAATTCCCAGTGGACATGCCAGACTTGGCCTTAATACCAAATGCTAGAGGGCTCCAACTTTGAAAGTAATGATTTTTAATGAGTGGAGACCTTTTAATTCCTCTCATTACCTAATAAGTACTTGGACACCTTCCTTTTTGCCATTCCTCTCTCCTCAATGGGTAGATGACCAAAGCTCCAGATCAGAGCACATCTCACTTTACAGAGTTGAATGGGGCTGGGGACCCAAGGTCAAGGTAAGAAGCTTTCCAGGCAGGGAAAATTGCACAGTACTCCCTTTGGTCCAACATCACAGCCCAATACATTCTTTCAATTTGAGGACCTGCTTCTTGCTTATTTAGGGCACCAAAATTTCCAATTGAACCCTATAAATGAGTAAAAAGCATCTTAGGCAAGGGCCTGGGTCTATCTATAAGTCTTTCAATTGTCCCCCTGTCTGGCTTTACTGTTTCGGTACAGGTAGAACTAAAGTTGGATGTCAACACCATCACAAAATCAAAGATTTCAATCTCCACATTTGCTCAACTTGACCTTCACACATTTTCCATCAGGGCCTTTGCATCCCAGCTCTGGCATGTCACTGTTTGTTTCCTCTCTGATTATCAGGTACTTTTCTATGTAAAACATTATAATATTTTCTAATTCCGGGCACAAAAATGTATCTCCCAGAATTGTTTAGTTGATGTTCAGAGACTGTGGACTTGTCAGTATGGCATTTTGCTTCTTTTCCAACACAACCTACCATGTTGGATAACTTTTTTGTCTATATATTGAACACCTTATTGCATTCTACTTTGATAAAGTTCACATTACATGCCCTATGTACCTATACATTAACTTTTTTTCTGATTCATAAAATATGCTTTTCCATGAATTTAAATGGAGGTTTTAGTATTTATGAAATATCAGTATGTACCAAAAAGGTAAATTTGGAATTTTGTGTTGCTAGAGCTAATAATTTGTGTTAACAAAATTTAAAATGAAAGGATTTTGCTATAACTGTGAAGTGTGCCCCATATAGCTTTGTGGTCCTTTCAGGAACTGGCATAAAGCCAAATATATGGTAGGCACTTAATTAATACTTGTTTATTGAGCCACAGAGGTAGTTTATCATTATAAAGTTCGATTATTATTAATAAAATTGTTTTAGCTATCTTTTGCTCACATTGCTATTAAAATGAAAAATACATAAAACAGTAGTGGAACATCTTGAGTCAAGGTTCTGACTTTCTCCCCTGAGGATTTACCAGGCAATAGCTGTAGAGGACAGGTCTGGGGACCATCGAGCTCCTTTGTCCACTCCACCTTACCTTGTTACACGCAGTGACAAGTGCATGGGGTCAGTCTGCAGCCACTCGTGCTCCGGCTCATGAATTCCTCTATAGCACAGCTTAGTCTCCACCTTTGTTCTGATGCCTTGAGAGCCTTATTTTTGGACTATCTACACAGGTTCTTGTAGAAATTCTTAAAATACTTTTCAAGTAATTCACACACATACACCCACACACACAAACATATGCACACTGCTAGCATTTATTATTATATCTGTTTTGTGTGGGATCCTTCCTATCTCTGAAAGAGTGGGCTTTTGTCATTGTAAAACAACACTGCCATTTGAACCTGAGAAGATACCCAGAAGATGTATTATTACATAAATCCTCTGTCCCTTGGTTATATAACTGGCTGTTCTCTCCCGTGCCTCCTGGTGACAATAACCAATGTTGCCATGGCAATAGCCAACCTCCCTCACCTTCTGCTGCATGACATCCAGCCAATTGCTGGCTGCCCTTTCTTGCTTATTAAAAATCAGAGGGGTACTTTGGTTAAACACTCAGGGATTATTTTTGAGCAGCAGCTTTGTAGTTCTACAGAAGTCACAAAACTAACCCAGTTAAAGAAAATGGTTGAGGTTGTTTATTACAATGCTCAAGTCTAATCTGTCACCAAAATCAATCTTAACTGATATTCTTTTCTCCTAAATGCATCTTAAATCATCTACTTTTCTCCATTTTCTCTGCCTCTACTTTAAGTCACTGAAGCATTTCAATACTTCCAAATATATACTGCCCCGAGGCCCTGCCATCCATTCCCGCCATCTCTGCTAGTCCTGGGCCTATGTGGCCTCAGGTGAGTATGTCACTCTTGTCTTGGGCTTCTTGGCATTGTGGGGAGGTTAACCCTTACAGACTATGATCACTCAGGTATGTTGTGGGCAGCTTCCTAGCTTTCTGCTGGCTCTGCCAGCCAGAGACATTGGCAAAAGATTAGAGCATGCAATGGGGGAGAAGTCAGCTATTTCCATCTGCCCCCGCCACCCCCAATACTGGGCAGGATTTTGTCCACTGTCTGCCTCTCTTCCCTGATGCAGTGCCCACATTTTATGATTCCAGCTTCTGTTAGTAGACTCTGGGCCTCAGTGCCACTTTACCACCTCTGCCCTGTGCCCCTCCAGCCTCAGCAAGTTAGAAACATTCAGCTGTTGTTGTTAACTCTGGTTTACATCAAGTTGATTTTTAATCTACTTTATCAACTAGGTAAACAAGTTGCTGAATTTAATTTAGTCCCAGAATGCAAATTCTTCAAAGAACTAAAAATTGACCTACCTTTGTATCCTATGATCCCACTACTGGGTGTTTACCCAAAGGAAAGAAAGGCATTTCATCATAAAGACACTTGCACTCAAATGCTTAAATTCGTATGATTTTAGATGGATTTCTGTCTCTCCCACTAGATATAGAATATAGAGGAACAGGGATTTTTTTTATTGATTATTGAATCTGTAATACTCAGCATGGTAACCTATCCACTGGCATACTGTCTACTATTTGGCTGTGAAGACTACCACGTTATTGAGTGAAAAAAAAAAAAAAAAGAGGGCATATTAGGAAGGAAAGTAGAAAGGGAGAGAGGAAAGAAGGAAGGGAAGGAGGGAGAATGGCAGGAAGGAAAAAGGAGGGGAAGGGAAAGAAAAAAAAAATTAGAGGAAGGAGGAAATGTCAGAGAGGTACTAGTTTTTATATTTATGGTTTTAACCAGATATGTTTATGGCATCTCACTGTACAACAGTGGCTCTGAGAATCTGCTGAACTCTGCAGAACTTAGGCTGGATGCCCTTATATAAGGTACCTAAGTACTTACAGTAAGAAGGGGGAATGTTTTGTGAGATGCTAACTTGGCAATGTTGATGATGGGAGCTCAGAATCATCTCTGTCTAACATGAAGTAATCTTCTAATTATAACACTGTTACTTTAGCTAAAAACATATCATGGAGTAGGATCAATATAGAATTATGTATTATTTTGTCAAGCACGTAAAATCAAAAAATGAACTCACATGGACTTGAGTAGACATCTTGACTAGGTCAGATTCTAAGGATTAATAATAAGATGAAAGAGCAAGAGGCTCAAAAGACTCTTCCTTTGGGACAGAGGCTGAGGCCCAAATACCCCTTCTTAGTTTTGGTCTCACTTCCTCGTTTATACTTAGGGCATGGTGCAATGCCTGTACGTTAGTACCTACTCTGCAGACACTACAGATTGAATATGTGTGTGTCCCCCAAATTCATAGGTTGAAACTTAATCCCCAGTGTGACAGTATTTGGAAGTAAGGCCTTTGGAAATTGATTAGGCCAGGAGTACAGACCCTCCCCCAATAGGATTAGTGCCCTTACAAAAGAGATGCCAGGAAAATTTGTTTCTCCTTCCATCACATGAGGTTATAGCAAGACAGCTGTCTATGAACCAGAAAGTGGGCACTCATCAAACACCAATCTTCCAGTGTCTTATTTTGGACTTTCCAGATACCAGCACTAAACAAATTTCTGTTGTTCATAAGCCAGCCAGTTTATGGCATTTTGTTACATCAGTCCGAACAGACTAAGACACTTGGCAATCTGATTTTTACTTTTTTATTATTATGAAATCATAGCTGTGTACACTAATGCGATCATGGGGCACCATACACTGGTTTTATAGACCATTTGACATATTTTCATCACACTGATTAACATAGCCTTCCTGGCATTTTCTTAGTTATTGTGTTAAGACATTTAAATTCTACATTTACTAAGTTTCACATGTACCCTTGTAAGATGCACCATAAGTGTAATGCCACCAAAACCTTCCCTCCACCCATCCTCCACCTTCCCTACCCTCCCTCTCCCTCTTCCCCATGTTCTTAGGTTATAACTGGGTTATAGCTTTCATATGAAAGCCATAAATTAGTTTCAAAATAGGGCTGAGTACTTTGGATACTTTCTTCCATTCTTGAGATACTTTACTAAGAAGAATATGTTCCAGCTCCATCCATGTAAACATGAAAGAGGTAAAGTCGCCATCTTTCTTTAAGGCTGCATAATATTCCATAGTGTACATATACCACAATTTATTAATCCATTCGTGGGTCGATGGGCACTTGGGCTTTTCCCATGACTTAGGAATTATGAATTGGGCTGCAATAAACATTCTTGTACAAATATCTTTGTTATGATGTGATTTTTGGTCTTCTGGGTATATACCTAGTAGAGGAATTATGGGATTGAATGGCAAACCTATTTTTAGATCTCTAAGTGTTCTCCAAACATCTTTCCAAAAGGAATGTAATAATTTGCATTCCCACCTGCAGTGTAGAAGTGTTCCCTTTTCTCTACATCCATGCCAACATCTCTGGTCTTGGAATTTTGTGATATGTGCTAATCTTACTGGAGTTAGATGATATCTCAAAGTAGTTTTGATTTGCATTTCTCTAATAATTAAGGATGATGAGCATTTTTTTCATATATCTATAGGCCATGCACCCGTCTTCTTCAGAGAAGTTTCTCTTCAAGACCCTTGCCCAGCCTGCGATGGGATCACTTGTTCTCTGCTTGCTTATACATTTGAGTTCTGTGTGGATTCTGGTTATTAAAACTTTGTCAGAGACATAACCTGCAAATATCTTCTCCCATTCTGATGGCTGTCTGCTTGCTTTACTTACTGTGTTCTTGGCTGTGCAGAATCTTTTTAATTTGATCAGGTCCCAGTAGTGTATTTTTGAAGCTGCTTCAATGACCCAGGGGGTCCTCCTCATAAAATACTCACCCAGACCAATTTCTTCAAGGGTTTTCCCTGCACTCTTTGCTAGTATTTTTATACTTTCATGTCTTAAGTTTAAACCTGTAATCCAGGGAGAGTCTATCTTAGTTAATGGTGAAAGGTCTGGATCCAGTTTCAGTCTTCTACAGGTCACCAGCCAGTTCACCCAGCACCATTTGTTATATAGGGAATTTTTCCCCACTGCATGTTTTTTATTGGCTTGTCAAAGATCAAATAACAGCAAGTAGCTGGGTTTATCTCTTGGTTCTCTATTCTATTCTAGACATCTACCTCTCTGTTTTTGTGCCAGTACCATCCTATTTTGAACACTATTGATTTATACTATAGTCTGAGGTCTGGCAGCGTGATTCTTCCTGCTTTGTTTTTATTTCTGAGTAATGTCTTGTCTATTCAAGTTTTTTTCTGATTCCATATAAAATGAAGTATTATTTTTTCAAGATCTTTAAAGTATGACAGTGGAGCTTTAATAGGGATTGCATTAAAATTGTATATTGCTTTGGCTAGTATGGACATTTTAACAATGTTGATTCTTTCCAGTCATGAGCATGGTATGTTTTTCCATTTGTTAACATTTTCAGCTATTTCTTTTCTTAGAGTTTCATAGTTCTCTTTATAGAGATCTTTCATGTCCTTTGTTAGATAAAATCCCAAATATTTCATCTTCTTTGGCACTACTGTGAATGGAATACAGTCCTTAACTGTTTTTTTAGCTTGACTATTGTTGATATATATAAAGGCTACAGATTTATAAATGTTGATTTTGTAACCTGAGGTGCTACTGTATTCCTTGATCACTTCTAAGAGTTTTGTAGTAGAATCCCTGGTGTTTTCCAGATATACATCCTATCATCTGCGAAAGTTTGATCTCTTCTGACCCTATATGGATACCCTTGATCGCCTTTTCTTCCCTAATTGTGATGGCTAAAACTTCCATTACAATGTTAAAGAGCAATGGAGACTATGGACAGCCTTATCTGGTTCCTGATATGAGTGGAAATGATTTCAATTTAACTCCATTCAATATGATATTGGCTGTGCGTTTGCTGTAGATGGCCTCTATCAGTTTAAGAAATGTCCCTTCTATACCAATTTTCTTAAGTGTTCTTATTATGAAGGGATGTTGGATATTATCAAAAGCTTTTTCTGCATCAATTGAGGCAATGATATGATCTTTGTTTTTCAATTTGTTTATGTGCTGGATTATACTTACAGATTTACGGATATTGAACCAGCCTTGAGACCCTGGGATAAACCAAGTTGGTCATGATGTATAATTTGTTTGA